>JALBCR010004727.1:0-161421 GCA_030710515.1 Abscondita cerata | reverse complement strand
TTAGTTACGCATTACATAACACTAAGAACAACCGAAATCACCTCCACGAAGACTCGAAAGAAACTAATGACCGCTTCATTTTATTTATCACAAAGCGTGATCCGTAATTTACACCCCGCACATATAATTAAGGAACACCTGGGCTTTCAAACAACTAGAGAGAGATGGGTTAGAAAAAGACGCAATTTCAGGATCCAACTTGTTTATCTGTCTAGGTCATCTTAATTACATCCAATTCGTTGCAATCTATGCATTTATAATTAACCAACACCTGCACATCGAGAGAGAGAGATAGCTTGCTAGAAAAGGACATAATTCCCGTTCCAACTTGTCTGCAATCTCGAGTGCGGTTTAATTAAAACCCACTCCGCGACGCGGGCGGTGTCGACGATTTGTAATTATAGACGGCCATCTTGCATATCATTATCAAATATATCATAATTTAATCAAAATCACCACCTAACAACGCTCCACTCTACCGGGGGCGGCGAATTATCCAATCATCGCACTCATATGAACAAGTACTCGAAAAGACGACCACACCCCACAATTCTAATCAAAATCGTCGCCTTAACTGCGCTCCACCCTACCGGGGGCGGCGAATTATCCAATCATCGCACTCATATCAACAAGTACTCGAAAAGATGGCTACACCCTCAATGGCCGAGTCCCACTATCAGCCATCTTACTTCTCAAGGGGCGGCGAAAAGGGTTGCAGCAATTACACCCTACAAGTACCAAGAGTAATTAAAAATGTAGCAAGTACCGAGAGTAATCGAAAAGCACTACATATACATCGTTTACACCCCGCAAGCGCACATGCATCAGCCATCTTACTTCATCAAGGGGCGGTGAAAAGGGCTGCACCAATTACACCCCACAAGTACCGAGAGTACTAAAAATGCAGCAAGCATCGAGAGTAATGAAAAGCACTACATGTACATCATCTACACCCCTGCAAGCGCACATGCATCAGCCATCTCACTTTCATCAAGGAGGCGGTGAAAAGGGTTGCACCAATTACACCCCACAAGTACCGAGAGTAATTAAAAAGTAGCAAGCACCGAGAGTAATTGAAAAGCTACATGTACATCGGCTACACCCCGCAAGCGCGCGCAATTACGCTAAGTACACGCCGTGCACTTGCATGTACAGAGAGTAATTGCAAAATGTACTAGTTATTGCTGCTGAATGCCCCATTGCTACTACTAATCTTCCTTTTGTTTTTTGCACAACTTCCTTCGTGCGCAACATAATTGCCACTAAATAGTTAATTACAGTTTTATAATAATTATTACAAAAAACAAAAAAACTACTAAATATAACGTCTAATAAGAAATACTGATACCATGTTAAATCAAGCGCAGCTGATTTTAAATGAGGCGCCCCACGATGTCTCAAAACATATTCAATCCAAAAAACCGCATTATCCAAAGGTTTCATCACTTGATCTTTCATAATTCGAGATCTCTTTCTAGCATTTTCCTTAAAACTTTATAAATCAAAAAGTGGGGGATTTAGTGTCATTATTACATACCTAGAATTCGTTAACATTTCTCTTAATAATATTTTAAAATTGTTTTGATTTAGACGATTATAAGAGATGTATTTTCCATATCCAGCTAATTCAGCCCTTGCCATATTCAATCCTTGATCTGCGAAGACCGGAATTCCCAATATTGGAATGCCATTATAAACAGCTTCTATATTGCTCATTAAACCACCATGAGTAATAAAAAGTACCACATTGGGATGAGCTGAAATTTTTTAATATAACAAAAACAAGATTTTTTTAATATAAATTTACCTAATACATCTTGTTGAGGGAACCAAGTTCTAATCTTTACATTATCTGGTTTATTTGGCAGACTTTCGTCTTCCCATTTCCACAACACTGTTTGATTTAATGCAGAAAAAGTTTTTAGTATAACTTTGCGTTTGTGTTCAGGCAGTTGATCGGATTTCAAATTTGATCCCATGCTAAACAAAATGACACCGTTCGTGGCGTTATCCAGAACTATTTGTAAATCTGATGGGAGTTGTTGTCGTTGTCTTATGTGAGCCCCAGCAATATAAATTGTATTCGGCAAGGAGGGAGAGACGTCAGCAATACTAACATGAGAATTTACTAATAATAAAGAAATGTTGTGATACAAATCATGTAAGTGGGGCGCATTCGGAAAATATTTTTTCAAAAGTTTGTTTTGATTGGGACGAAGAAATAAGTAATAAGATGCTTCAGAAATTATGTAAGCAAATGTATTGAAACATCTTTGAAAAAAATTCATGTTTGCTGGATAATTCACATGCAATTGAGGAACGTAAGATGGGGGTCCAGGGTTTCCAACATGTCTGTTTACAATGCTAGGCAATGAATGGTATTATAGCAATGCAAGGTGCATGGAAATGATAACAAAAACCATTATATGCGTCTGACATAAAATAATGAAAAATTACTAAATCAAAATGATGCTGTTCTTGTAAGAATTTTTTTACATTAGGTTCTTCGAACATAAATTGTGTAAATTTAAGACCCATTTTGTCTAGCCAGAACACATTATCAATCAAATTAACGTGACTTCTGTCAAACAGATTAGATTTCATATCTGCAAGATTATAATTATTTAACAATTTTTGTTTTATTCACTTACCTTTAGATTTTGACACCATACCATCAACCATAATTTGATTATAATTTGGTGCAGGATTTTCTTCTTTGAATGGCGATATAACTGTAACTTGATGTCCTCTTTGAACCAATTCTTTAAAAATTGTATTACTCAATTGATAGTGGCTATAAGCTGGAAATGGATAAATTCCTAAAATACGCGCACTTTGTACGCACGTTATAAAACACACAAAGGCAAAATGAAAATAATATTTCATTTTTGAATGGTTATAAATCTAGTAGAAGTGATGGTACTGGTAAATTGTATACTGATAGTTTTGAATAACAACAACAGCATAAAACCAATAACTACGTCAATCTGCATATTTTAATATGAGGTAAATATAATGTGTTTTTTAACTACTTATTATATACCTATTATCGCTGGTGTTTGGCGCAAACCAAAGTTCGATTTGAATTAACGTATTTATATTCAGCTTATGTAGAACCTATATACAGTGAATTGCATTCATGAATCTAGGTCGTCGATACACAAAAAGAGTGACACAATTCAAAAATTGCCATTTTCGCATAAATAAGCTTACCAAATAATTTATTTTTAGCACAAAAATGTCATAAACATAGTTTACAAGACGACTGGTAGAGAACACAAGTATCGCTTCGTTTTTGAGCGGATAGTAAACTGTTTCCATCATAAAAATCGACACAATTGTAAAATGGTAATTTTTGAGTTCTGTCACTTTTCTTCATTACCGACAATGTATACTTTTAAAAGACACGAGTCAATACATTGGCACGGCCTACCATTTTGATAACCTAAAAAGTTAAATATCTATTCAAGATGGCTTCTCTTTGATGATTTTACTGCAATCTCACATAAAAACAGTTTTATACATACAACCGAAACATTGTACTCTGTGTCATAAACATCCTCTAAAACTAAAAGTTAAACATTTTGTGAATTTACAAAACACTTGCAATAGTCATTAGCAAAACTAAATTAAAACAAATTTCACAAATTTTTTTTAAATCCCGTTACGTGCACAATATCGTTAATAGATGCAACACAACACAAATAAAGGTGGCTTAGCTAAGAATGGGGTGGGCGTAGTCCACAATAAATCTGCTTTCGTGAATTTAATTTGAAACGTCATAAATAAGAAACTTTGTTGATAATCAGTAGGCACCAATCAGAGATGTCGTGGTATATATACCCCTAACCTCCAATTGCCAAGGAAACTTGATGTAAGTACTTTCTCGAATGCATAAAGTACAATTTTAAATCCGTAACATTCTCAAAACGCAAATAAGACACACATAAATACGACTAAAAAAGCTTTTGATCATGTACAAGTTAACATAATTTTTTAATTGAAACATATATCATCGCACTAGAAACATGGTAATAAGGAAACGCTAAACATAATTGGTAAACCTAAAATCTAAACCAAAAAATTGATATTTGTCTCAAAATTTTATAAAGGTATTTTATCAATCACGAGGTTTTTCTAATTTACAAAAATTAAATAATCTAAACACAAAGAATAATATTATTTATATTATTTCAATAGGTATCAACCAGCTACATGAAGTTTGAACACTGATAAACGCAGAAAAACGGTCACAAAGGAAGAAGCCACAACAATTGAAACATTCAGTGAAACGTAAGAATTTTTATACGAAACGTGCATACAAAACTAAATTAAAAACGTAATTTGAAGGTCAATGACGCAAATTGAAACTGCAAAAACAACATACTGACAGCAGTGAACGTATTTCTACAAATTAAATTGTAACTAAACGACGGAAGGTTACAGTCCTGCACATTTCTCAAACTACTACGACCTTGGATGGCATTTATGAATCATTTGAATTCTTTTTTCGTTGTACTACATTTAAAAAACAAGTTGTTATTTTCCTGCCAGATATGTCTTATGATTTATACCCATTAGCAAATTAAATTATTTTCCTATAGTTGTGTAATACAAATCTCACAACGGGATTATTAAGCCAGTGAGTAATGTTGGAAAATTGTAGGTAACATTGCTATAAATATTTACAATAATCATTAATCTGTATTGTATGTAGAATTTCAAGTACTCACATTTTTGTTATTTTGTTACTTGAGTAACTTTTTTGGTTGGATACTATGCAGAGCAAGATTTCAAAAAAAAACAGAAAACATTATTTTTAATGCCTAGGCATTAAAATCATTTTTACAACCTATGCAGTAAAAGTGTTACTTATACGATTTATAAATATCACTAAAACTGACGTTTAATGTCAATCGGAGAAAACTCACTTATCACCTCCAGTCTTTCTTTCCAAAACGGGTATCTATACAATTGTTGTCATTTTATTTGACAACTTTCAAAAAAAACCCAGCCGTTTTTTATGTTTTTGGTGTCATCTTGGAGCTTGCACTGCGAGGATTATTATTTGGATATTTTCACGGACGCCACGACCCGCCCTGACCCTGTTTTGGCCCCTGAAGTCAACGCTCCGGGCAGGATTCGACGTTTTGGTGCCTTTCTTTCTTGACTTTTGAAGTGGGAAATTCTGACTGTTTCCTTGACACTATGCCTCCATCTACTCAAGGAGACCGATCCCAGTGTCCTCACTGTCACCAATTCTACACCAAAAAGGGACTAAATACGCACATAGCCCGCATGCAAAAAACATTGTTCAGAATACGGATTTAAATTCGACCCAAAAGCAAGATTTAGAAGAAATCCTCATAAAGTATAAAACATCCGTCAGAATGTTAAGCCAAATCCCCAAAGCAGCTAGGATCTCAGCCTCTGACAAGCTTAACAACGTAATAGATAACTGTGTTTCACTCAATGATGTCGACTCATGGAAAACCTTACTACTATTTCCCTACAGTCAAACGGAATATTATCAACGCATCTCCTCCTACATTAATCAAGCCAAACCACCGACCGAAATTTAACCTTAACAAGAAAGTCCAAGCTAAGGTGGATGAAGGGGGACATCAGAGGAGTTACCACCCTACTGTCATCAAATGATTCGTTTGCCCCTTCAACGAAGACACCCTGGAGTCCCTAAAGAAGAAAACATCCAAGCCCTTCCCGAGATTTAGCCATGCCCACCATGGACAACTCAATGGAATCTTTAGTTACGACCAGTGATCTAGTCTTTGAAGCCATTAAAAGCTTTAACAATGGTTCCGCTGAGGTCTGGACAGTCTTCGACCTCAACACCTCAAGGACCTTACTGCCACAGGCCTTGGAAACACGGGAGCCAAATTAGTCGTTCTGTTAACAAAGCTAGTCAATCTTTGCTATCCGGGAGGTCAATTCAGTCATTACTCCTATCCTATTTGGAGCATCCCTCTGCGCCCTGAGCAAGAAGGATGGAGGTATTCGACCAATCGCCGTTGGATGTGTATACCGTCGTCTAGCTGCCAAATTAGCCTGCCATTCAGTTAGAGAGGAAGTTGGTTCAATTCTCAGACCGAAACAGCTAGGATTTGGAACTAAAGGGTTGTGAAGCAGCCGTTCACTCAACAAGATCATTCATCAACTCTAAAGCTAATTCGGACAAAGTTATTCTTAAAATAGACCAGAAGAACGCTTTTTAATTCAATAGAACGAGACAACATGCTCCAACAAGTATTAACAATATGTCCCCAAGCTGTTCCCGTTTTCAATTCATGCTACAGTTCAAGCTCTAATTTGTTCTTTGGCAATAATATTATAATGTCGCAAGTCGGGCCCAGCAGGGCGATCCAGGGAGGTCCCTTACTATACTGCCTCGCCATTAATAATCTTATCCAGGAACTGTCATCAGAATTGAACGTGTGGTACCTCGACGATGGTACTCTAGGAGGATCTCCCGATATGGTACTAAAAGATCTCCAACACATTATCTCGTCGGGAAAACACTTGGGATTAGAAATTAATCCATCAAATGCGAGTTGTTCTTTTGCTCTGAACCAAATGAAAAGGTTATCCAAGATTTCCAGTCGATTGCTCCCGGCATAAGAATAACCTCAAGCCAACTTACACTTCTGGGAGCCCTCTCGTTGATTCTGCAACTAGTGACGTCTTTGCGGCTAAACTTGACGAACTCCAACTGCTCTTATCAAGAATTCTGAATCTTAACAAACACACAGCTTACTTTCTCTTGAAATCTTGCACTGGGATTCCTAAGTTAACCTACCTAATCCGCAATACACCCTTACACAATCATCTCGCAATCCTGAAAGAATTTGACAATTTCTTTAAAGAAGCTCTGACTAAAATTACGAATCTGAATTTCGATGCTGCTCACCATGACCTGTCTAGTTTACCAGTGAACTTTGGAGGACTAGGCATTCGTAAACTCGAAGATCTCTACCTGCCCGCCTTTTTATCTTCAATCTCATCCGTCGAGGAACTAATGGTCTCTATTCTCTCCCCTCCGAGACTACTGTTTTTCATGGATACCTTGAAGCAAAAGATGCTTGGACCCAGTTAGAACTTCCTCAACCCGCTGACCCTTTAAACAAAAAAATTGGGACTTACTTAATATCCACCGTCTAATTTCCCTCCTCGAACCTGAATCTACTCAAGAAAAGGCAAGATTTTATGCAGTTATGACCCCAGAAGCTGGAGCCTGGTTACACGCCATCCCTATCAGCACAATTGGAACTTTACTGAGTGATATTGTCTTTCAAATCTCGGTTGCCCTTCGTATGGGAATCAGTTTTGCCAACCCCACCTATGTAAATGTGGTGATAAAGTCAGTGAATTTGGAATCCACGGTCTCTCATGCCGTTTTAGTGCAGGTCGACATTCTCGCCACCAAGAAATCAACTCTATCGTAGCCAAAGCTTTAAGCTCAGCCCACATACCCTCTCTTCTGGAGCCGGTAGGTCTTAGTCCTGAAGATGGTAAGAGAGCGGATGGTGTGACCTTAATTCCATGGTCCAATGGAAAATGCTTAGCATGGGATTCCACTTGCCCAGATACCTTGCGCCCTCCAATATCCAGACCTCAGCCAAATCAGTGGGAGCCACAGCAAATGCTGCCGCAGCGATCAAGATAAGGAAATACTCAGATATTGTGGAGAGAGGACTACTTTTCTTGCCCTTTGCTGTGGAGACTTTAGGTTCATTTGGAGATGCGGCCATTCAGTTTACTAATGATCTTGGTAGACGCTTAAAGGATGCGACTGGGGAACCTAAATCTAAATCCTACCTAATCCAACGCATAAGTCTAGCTATCCAGAGGGGGAACGTAGCTAGTGTACTTGGAACTCTCCCTTACACCTCGTCCTTGGACGAGATATTTCTACTTTAACATTTCATCATTTAAAAAGTGTATTTTAAAATTTTTTCTGTACCTAACCCAAGTGTAGTAGTGTTAAAATAAATTTATAAAAATTACTAAAATAAATTATTTATTAAAAAAAATAATAATTTTTATGAACAATAAAATAACACTAATAATATAAAAAATAATTTTTTTTTTTTAAATTTTTATTTTAAAATTTTAATTTCCGAAATGGGGTGAGGTAATGGATCCCATTAACTACTCATCATTTGTTTCGATAAAAGCAAATTCAAATAGGGCGGCCCTAACCACTAATTTTAACCAGAAAGTATAAATAAAATAGATGAAACATGATGCTCTGTAGTCATAAACTTCCTTTAAACTAAAAGTTAAACATTTTTTGAATTTACAAAACACTTACAATAGTCATTAGCAAAACTAAATTAATCGCATATTGAACTGTAGTGAATCGTAATGTAACGTCATTTCTGTGGTAACTACTAGATAATTAATGTATGTGTAACAATTGTAACTTTATTCTTAATTTGGTCGATATAAAATATTTAGTGTGGAAAGTGATAACGAGCAGGTGGAACTTGTGACTTGTGATATAGCTGTGAATATATGAACTGTCAAATGAGCTCAATAACACATAAAAACCTTAAGACTGCTTTTAAAATTAATTAAAATAAAATTTGACAGATATTTTGAACAAAAAACTAAAGGACGTAGAATTGTAAAAATTAAGTCTCATAAAAATTAAAATTGATAATATTCAAAAGAATAACCAAAGATTAAAATCATTATTGGATAATAATTTACTTTTCATTCTGTAGCCATGGAAGAATAAATTAATGTGGAAAATAAGTAACTTAAAAATTTGCTTGAAATCTATTACAAAAAGAGAATGCATCATTAAAGGCAAATACTTTGAAACTAACCTGAAACTTAAAAAACAAATAGCAAAACCTAATAACAAATAAGGGTATTCAAACAACAAAAATAATTAACACCATAATTAGATAACTCTAATCATAGCAACAGTAATAACTTAAGTTTGGCATCTAATTCTACAGGAAACTTAGAGTCACATAATCAAGTTTAAAATCAATCGACTCAAACTAGTGCCACCCTAAAATTTACCTCTGCAACCCAAACGAAAAGGCAACCTGAAAACAAAGACTGCTTAAGTCGGATTGATAAAACTACACGGAGAGAACGTTGTCCCAATCCATCCTTAAACAGAAATACGAAATTATTAGAAGAAGAACTACGAACCTTAAAAACGTGTTCAGTACGTAATGAAGACGCATTGAAATCTCGAATACTAATATTAGGTGACAGTCATGCACGTGGTATGAGTTATATAATTCGTAAATTGATTGATTCGTCAAAATACAATGTTATTGGAATATGTAAACCCAATGCACTGATAGAACAGTACATGTGTGATAGAAATAAATTTACAAAGGATTTAATTTTAATGGATTACGTAATCATAGTGGAAGGATCCAACAACGCAATCAGTGGAAAAGGAATTATAAACGCATGTATTATCAAGAAGAAAACAAATTTAATACTTATTTCTACCCCTTTCTGGTATAGAAAGCCAGTTTTAATTAAATCCATCTTCAAAAACAATCTTACTATGTATAATTCACTTAATTTGCAAACGAGTAACAATTACATACATATTGATTTTAACTTATTGTTTCCCGATAATACCTACTTTACTAACCATGGTTTACACCTTAAAACGTCGACTAAGGAAAAATTAGCAGCCATTATAATAAACAAGATGAAATCTAATAAACCGACTAACGACATTTTTTTAAATAGTGACGATGATAATGTTTATATCAATAGAGATAACCTGATATACATTGACACCATAATGAGTAACAAGGATTTTTAGTTATTAACAAGGAAGATCTGAATCAATTCTTCATATTTAAGTGACCACCAAGCAGATTCAAATACTTCAACGTTTAATTTGCATAACAAACATTTTCTTACTGATGCACCTAAATGTGCAGAGTTTACTAATAAATTGAATTTACTGATCTCTACCTGTGCAATCATAACTTTGACTTTCTATGTTGTACTGAACACTGGCTGCAAGCGTAAGTGAAATTAGTGATGTCAATATATGCGGATATAATAATGTGAAGTAGTTTTTGTCGGTCAGAAAGAAACATGGTAGTAGCGCCATTTATGTTAAAAATTGCATTGCTGAGAATTTTTAAAACTCAGAATCTATCTGTAATCTATCGGTTGAGTATCATTTTGAGTGCTCTGGGGTATTTTGTGTAAGTTGTGTATTGTATGTGTGTATCGGTCCCCAAATAGAGATTTTTACAAATATTTTGACTACAGTTGTCTAAATTAATAAACTTGTTAAAGAACAAGTAAATTTATATTATCATAACAGGTGACTTTAACATCGATGCTACGAAAAAATCGTCAAAAGTATGAAAACTTAAGCGATATTATTAACATATTTAATGTTAAAAGTAATTTCTAACAACCCTACCAGAATAGTAACTTATGGGAATAGAGTTTGTAGTAGTGCAATCGATTACATAATCACTAGTTTTGAAACCATTAACGCGACTTCATTCACTAATACCAATATCGGTTTTTCTGACCATAATGCCCAAATTTTGGGATGGACTCAAACAAAAAGTGTGGTAATTATAACAAACAATAAAGAATATAAAGTAATTCGAAAATTTACTCCGACTAATATAGCACAATTTCAGCGTATTTTCAATGACTGCGATTTTCAATGGTTCAGAAAAATTTAAAGAATTTTGGGAACATTTTTTATACTGTTTTAACTTTGCATTCCCAAAGATACGTAAATTTATATCTACAAAAAATTTGCATTGCCAGAAAAAATACCAGTTTAGCAAAAATACAATAAATAAACTACGACAACTAAAACAATTTGTAACGTTCGAAGTGTAAACGCTCCTCCTGTGTACACACTTCCTTAACCCAATTTCGCGGGCATAACTTTGTATTGATTTCCGGCGTTGATAACTCGAAACTGTCCACGATTGGTCCGCTGCATTTTAACGCTTCCGGAAAACTTGTCCTGAATCAACCGTTCTCAAGGGAGAAGATAAACCTTCATCTGAGAATTTCCTCGCTTTATGCGGTAATCAAGCTGATGGTAGAGATTCTGAAACACTTCAAATTTTAAAACTTTATTTTGTAGGTAAAACATATGATGCCGCATAAAGTCGGATTTTAAAATTTGCTAAAAGATTGTGCTCCACGTGAACCGTTCAATAAGCACGTCCTGCATTCTTCAGGCTAGGGGACGCTTTGCATCAGGTATACGATTGCCCTCTGGGTTTATCTTTCGCTAACATCCTTATGTTTATTCTAGAGAGGGTGGTTTATGTCTCCCTATTAAGAATACATTCTCTTCCGGTTGTTCCTTCGTCAACTTGTACGGCTATTGCGGGTCTACTCATGTCTTTTGGAGGCGCTGTGCCGAAATAGCTACCCACGAATACTCCGTCAGATTCGTAGACTACGGTGGAGGCTCGTCCAGAAACCGTTAGTAATATTGAGAGCAAGAGTAACACTCCTACTGCTGTGTGGAACGTCACCTGCAGTCGACTTATCACTCAAGTAGAAGTCACCCCTGACACCCCTTGACACCAACGCGAACGTATAAAATTTATTGCGGATTATTTGTCGCTCGAATGTGTAAATGCATAATAATACCTGGAACGTTCACTAGTCATAGATAAGAGTATTTAATACTAATTTGAAAATGTTTCTCCAAAATTTTTTTTTAATTAATTTTATTTCTTTCTTTGTGATAGTTTATCCTTCTTGGTGGAGAGGGTTATTTAAAAAAAACTCGCTTATTTTTGGTTCAATTTTAAGCCACGTTTCGAAGCTTTTTTTAATTGATGCTTCCTTTATCAGGCTCTGGAGATGATTAGAAAAACGAATTAACAATTGATATACATAACTTACTACATTATACAATTATAACTGGTTAAGATAGAAAATAACTTACTTAATTGATGTAAAATAAGGTGGTCATGCTTGAAGTTACAAACAAATGTTCATAGTACACTATTATAAAACTTGTAAATATGAATATGAATAACATAACACTTATAATTACACAAAATAAATAACATAGATAAATAAATACTTGTAAATAACACTATGAACTATAACAAACGTACATTGAGTAAAATCCACAAACATTTAAATTGAATTTAATGTGAAAGTTGTATAAAAGTTGTATAAAATGATAAGTAAGCGATAATAAACGTCGGCGTTATAGAAACGTTAAATATTAAATTTTTTGATAGAAAATTGACATCAGTAACAAAATATTATGTAAATTTTATTAAAAGGTCTTAATGATTTAATTTTGATTTTACTTATTATATTGTTATAACATGTACTCAGATTTTGGCTGTCTGAAGTTAATATTATTTTTGTACAGGTTTATATGTAACATTTCTGATATAAGACGTTTATTATAATTTCTTCAAAGTCCAATATTGTAGGATTTGTGAGATTAAAATTGTGACCCGTTGACAAATGATGTGTCGAGAGTGCTGTATTGTCACTTTTGTTCGTACAGTCATACTTATGATTTTTCATTCTATTGATTAGTTTTTGTTTTGTTTGACCTATATAGTACATATTGCATCCTAAACAGTTAATTTTGTAGATAACGGAAGATTTTTGTGTAGAAATAATTTTGCCTTTTAGTTTTGTGTAACACGTATTGTATATAGTGTTTTTATTGTATAAAATTATTTTTAGTTGATTATTCTTTAATATATATTAATTATTTTATAACTTAGGTAAGGTATGTTGATTAGTTTTGTATTGTATGCATGTATTAGTTGAAATGGTGTTGGGATTATTTATGTCATTAGTAATATTAGTAACATTTAGTTGATTATTGGGTGGTGGAATATTATTATAGTAAATTAATTTTGTAGCTAATTTATTTGGATAGTTATTTTTTGTAAAATTGTATTCAGTAGATTTAAATTTTTTCTAATAGTTGAGTACTACATAATTTTTAATCTTGTTTTTAAGAGAATTAATAATATTAAGTTTTTGATGGTGTGGGTGTTTTGAAAAATAGTTAATAATACGATTAGAAGCATATCGGTTTTGTATAATAGTCAATTAATATCGTGTTATTGTCTAAATCTCTTATTAATTCTATATCTAGAAAAGGAAGTTTATGATTTTTTCAACCTCTACAGTAAATTTAATGTGTTGGTTATAATTGTTTAATATTTCTAATGTATCATTGATACTGTTTGTGGGAATACATGCTATAACATCGTCAACATAGACATTAAAGAAAATAGGAGTATAATTTAACGTTTTTATAGCCTCTGTTAATAAATCATGCATCACAAGATTTGCCAATATCGGAGATGCGGGATTACCCATAGCAGATCCGAAAATTTGTAAGTAATACATTCCATCATATTGAAATAACTAGAATTGAATGAAAATTCAATTATTTGTAGAAATTCGTATAATTCTAATGTGGTATAATATTTTAACTGGTTCCAATATTTTTCAATTAATTTAATAATAATTTCTTTAGTGATGTTTATGAATAAAGAAGTAACATCAAATGAAACAAGAGTATGATTTTTTGTAATTTCTCTTTTTTTTGTTATTAATATAACTTGCTAATTGAAAGGAATTTTTTATGTTATAAGTGAAAATGGGTGTAAGATTTGTAATCATCATACATTCTAAGTTCACCATAGGCGTACCTTCAGTACGCGAAATATCAATTGCATATACGCAACAGCGGCGTAGCAGTGGTAAATATTTAGGTAATTCTCTTTACTTTAACTTGTAATTCTGTGTAGCTGTAGTCATTTTCCTGTTACCTGAATGTTTAATGCTGTACGTTACCCGTTTTAGCTCGTGTGTATTCGTAATATATCTGTGTCTATTAAATGCTGTGACCTATTACAAATTTGTTTGTGTATTAGAGTGAATAAATTTTGTGTGAAGGTTTCTCTAATTTTATGTCGAATTCTTTTCGGGATTTGTTTCCCTTTTTCTGCATATTCTGCTGCGGACAGTTACCTGCTGACCTTTGGTTCTGAGTCAAATTATTCTCTACAGCGTTACTCGAACCTGGCGCCCTACCTTTTGAATTTTTTTTCTGTAGGTTCTAGGAATAACGTTGTTCTTCCTAACCCACACCCTACTCTCCACTGAAGGGCATACTTTCCTAACAACTGACCGTAACAAATTACATTACATTCTTAAGCAAAATCATAGCGGAAATACTGAACTATTTGACAAGCAAATAAAAAAAGAAACAAATGCATTAATCAGTTTGAAGAAAAAAAACAAATATCAAAAATCATTCACTCGTCGGGAAATATTACCAAAACGACGTGGAGCCTAATAAAAGTAACGAATACTAATAATAATAAGATATCTTTAAAAATTAACCACAGTTTAATAACTCATCCAGTAGACATTGCAAACAGATTTGGAGATTACTTTGGAACTATTGTAAAATATTTATTAAGCCTCCACTTTCCCAAAAATATAAATTTAAAGTCAAGAAATGGGTACTGTACTGTAGGGATATTAAACATTTCAAAATCTATGTTTTTTAGACCGGTTATACCATGTGAAGCTCGGGACGCTATATTTTCTTTAAAAAACGGAAGGTCATGTGGGTACGATGAAATTCATGTTAAATTACTTATACAATATGTTGAACTGCTCTAGCAGATATTATTAACAATTTGGTGGTACACGGATATTTCCCTAACGAACTAAAACTTGCAAAGATTATTCCTATACCAAAAAAGGGGACTTCTAATAACATCGATAATTTCAGACCTGTGGCAATTTTAAGTATTTTTAAGTAATTGAAACCATAGTATGTAATCGTCTAACTGACTACCTATACAATAACAATTTAATAAGTGATGCGCAATACCGATTTCGAAAAAATAAATCAACTGAAACGGCGACGACTGACTTCTTTCAAAATGTCATTGGAAATTTAGACAAAAGCAAATGTGTATTTCCAATATGTTTTGATCTCTCTCGTGAATTTGATACACTAAACCCAACGTACGTAGGAAAAAAATTAAACCAATTGGGTATTCGTGGAAATATTAATAAATTAATATTATCTTATCTGGATCAACGTTGCTTCTTTGTTAAAGTAGAAACATCTCAATCTAAACAGTACACAAGTGACACGGAAATACCCCAAGGCAGTGTATTAGGCCCACTAATTTTCCTACTTTATATTAACGACCTATTCCAACATTTGAGCGAATTTAAACTGTATATGTATGCTGATGATAAATTAATTGTAGTTGCTGAAAATGATCCCATCACAGCTAGTGATAATGTAGCATTAGCAATCAAAAAATATTGTGAGTGGTGTGAATGTAATCGTTTAGTGGTGAATGTTAAAAACAGTGATTATGCAATTTGGTACTTTGAGAAAACCATTACCATCAATCACATTTAATTATAAAGGCCATACAATAGAGACATCGACGAATTGTCCTTTTTTGGGTTTACATCTTGACTACCAACTTACCTGGACCAATCAAATTAATCACAATTAAATAAATCTATCTTTCTGCTATTATCTCTTAAACATTTAAACAAACATTTGTCTTCTAACAGCATATTATGGTACGTTTTATCCACATTTTAGTTACAATATTTTGCTGTGGGGTAAGTCAGCACATACTAGAAATATATTCATCCTCCAAAAGAGAGCAATTGGGATAATGTACAACTTGCAATACAATGAATCATGTCGCAATTCTTTTGAAAGGAACAAAATTTTAACATTAATTTCAATTTATATTTATAAGATATGTAGTTACATATACATGACAAAAACTAAACTAACAAAAAATTCAGATTTGCATACATACAGTACAAGAAAAAACATGCGTATTGCAAAAAGTCTCCTAATATGAGCGGCATTGAAATATTCAATAAGTTGCCACAAAATTTAAAGAGGAGTACAGATATCCTAAATTTCAAAAAAGTACTAAAAAATTTCTTATTAGCAATGCATTTTACACATTAGAAAATAATTCCGCATTTAGTTCTTCTCTTACTGCTACATTTTTAAATCCAGGCTTGTTGTTATATAGCTATTATTATATTATTTATTATTTATAATATGTGTTTTGTGATGTATTTTATACTGTTTTGTTTTGACAATTCTTATCTAATCTCGTAGGCAACTAAGATAAATAAATAAATGAGACAAATTTCACAATATTTTTTGAAATCCCGTTACGTGCACAATATCGTTACTAGATGCTACACAACACAAATAAGGGTGGCTTATCTTAGAATGGGGTGGGCGTGGTCCACAAGAAATCCTCTTTCGTGAATTTAATTTGAAACGTCATAAATAAAACACTTTGTTGATAATCAGTAGGCACCAATCAGAGATGTCGTGGTATAGATACTCCTAGCCTCCAATTACCAAAGAAACGTGATGTAAGTACTTTCTTGAATACATAAAGAACAATTTTAAATCTGTAACATTCTCAAAACGCAAACATGACATACGTGAATACGATTACAAAAGCTTTTGATTATGTACAAGTTAACATAATTTATTAATTGAATCATATATCATCGCACCAGAAACATGGTAATAAGCAAATGCACAAACATAATTGGTAAACCTAAAATC
Source organism: Abscondita cerata (assembly GCA_030710515.1). Classification (NCBI taxonomy): domain Eukaryota; kingdom Metazoa; phylum Arthropoda; class Insecta; order Coleoptera; family Lampyridae; genus Abscondita; species Abscondita cerata. The sequence goes on along the minus strand of JALBCR010004727.1, from coordinate 144,782 downwards.
TAAACCAAAAAATTGATATTTGTCTCATAATTTTATAAAGGTACTTTATCAATCACGTGATTTTTCTAATTTACAAAAATTAAATAATCTAAACACAAAAATAATATTATTTATATTATTTCAATAGTAAGGAGGTATCAACCAGCTAGATGAAGTCGGACTCGACAAACGCAGAAAACGGCCACAAAGCAAGGAGTCGCAACAATTCAACATTCAGTAAAAGTGAGAATTTTTATACGAAATGTGCATACAAAACTAAATTAAAAACGTAATTTGAAGGTCAAGGACGTAAATTGAAACTGCAAAAACAACATACTAACAGCAGTGAACGTATTTCAACAAATTAAATTGTAACTAAACGACGGAAGGTTACAGTCCTGCACATTTTTCAAACTACAACCACCTTGATGGCACAAAACTATTTGAATTCTTTTTTCGTTGTATACATTTAAAAACAAAGTAGTTATTTTTCAAAGCTAGATGTGTCTTATGATTCATATCTAATAGTAAATTAAATTACTTTCCTATAGTTGTGTAACACAAATCTCAATAACGTAGATCAATGCAATGGTACGGTAAAATTTAGCATATGGTAATCGGTTTTCAAAATAATAATGCCAACACCAATTTTTGAAAAAAATTACTTTGGCGACACCAGACACAATTCAGACTACGATTTTGAAATGGCGAGAATAACAAAAAATCCATGCACAAAGTTTCCAACAAATGTAACCTTTCCGATGACAAAAACAATGTGGGTACCAAACTCCAACACAATTATCACAAAAGCAATCCTCAGCGCGTCAACCACAACTAAACACAAAACAAAAAATTGCGCCTCATTACACTAATGAAAAGCAAAAACATTAACGCACCAAGGCCAAACTCACTGCTTAAGCAGTCAGTATTGAACCGCATTCAGAAAAAGATAATCGTTGGCTTCGACAACTAATGGACCCGAAATAATGCAGTTCCATGCATACAAAATTGGTTAAAAAAAAAACTTGATTATCAAAAGGGTAATGCAAACGAAGAAGACCTAAACAACCAAATGTACTAAATTATACTAATGAATGACCCCGTACTTACTTACCTAAGACGTTTTCATTTTCTAGTTTCTTGCTAAGGTATTAGATTATTAACCTGTATTGGATAAGAAACTTATAAATTCATGTAAAAGCGTAAGAATTCAGGTCTGTTAATCTGACATTGTAGTTTAGTTTTTGCTTTTTTTTTTAAACGGTTTTTCTTCAAAAGGTGTTAATTGGCGCAGTCGGTAGGAAATTTGTTAAAAGATGGGACAGATTGAGTGAATATTTCGGTAGTGTTTGAGGGAAAATCAAAACATCTGTCAACCTGCCAACTTATTTCAATTTTTGAAACGAACACCTAGTAACACATCGATCGTGGGAAGACGCAACGAAACCCCTGGTGGAAGACAGCATCGCTGAAGCCAGAACGTGGTCGAAGATACGCATCGCCAACACCACACCTTAGCATAAGAAAACAAAATTAAACGGTAATAAATAAAAACGGGTTAGAAAAAATGGCAGTTGCAGCAGCAGATACCTAAATTAATTATCAACTATTGCGTTTATACATAGACACAATTACAAATTACGACGGTATCCGCATACTTTAGGAGTTTTTCTAGACAGTTGCGACAATTTAGTAACACAATTTGCAGTTAATGTTCAATTGCATAATTTTTTGTTAAGAGCAATAATTGGAAAATTAACCGGTCGAGCTTTATTATTAATTGGTTCACGAATAGAACTAACTAAATGGTCAGAAATAAAATTTTAAATTTTGGCGATCAACGAAGTATGGACTGTGAAAGACTTAATTAACTTAAGACCCTTTAAAAACTAATCACCTTACAATTCTGGTTTTCGTTGCCAAGCCCCAAGAAGCTTACCTAATAGTTTCTAAATTAAACAATTCGGTTACCAAATCCCAAAACAAATTAATTTAAACAAAAAATTACGACGACTTAGCTTTAAAAACATTCATTAGAGGACTATTAAATAACCAAAATTCATTTAAAGATCCAGTTAGAGTCACACCGTTCAGTCAACACAAATTCTCCAACAAAAAAATTCTTACCAAACACAACCCCCAAACAATCATTCTTTAGAACCCCAAATTTTAATGAAGCATTTCGACAACCTAGATCCCATTTCAATCAATCGACACAATTTTGACTAAATTTCCCACAACAAACTCACAACAATAATTTTTAACCTACAAAATTTATTTTACCAAATACCCAGCCAAACTATTAGAAATAACCAATTTAGAAACCAGAATTTTAATTGTCCACATTCCACCCAATTTCAACGTGAACCCATGGATACATCATCCGGTTCGCCTTGGCAAAGCATTTACTTCAAGGTTATTTATTTATTCGTATGGTACATTACACAAATATTGTATTGTAAGTGTTATGTATGGTACCCCAGAAGATCAGTATAAACCTGAATAGTGTGGTGACGAAACCGTGTGCAATAGTGGATTGGTTCGTCTTGGCAAAGCATTTACTTCAAGGTTTAGGAAAACCACTAAAACCTAAACATGCCAACCGTTACCCACCCTAGTGTTTACATTTAATAATATTAATTAAGTGTGCAAACATTATAGAAGGTAAATAAGAACATAAAATATAACAGCACAGCCATTGCATGACGACATGTAATGGACTGGTCCATGTTTTTCTTGTTGACCATGGAGTACTGTAAGGTACTGATTACCTTCCATACTTTAAATTTGCACCAAAAACCCCTAAAAATCACACACACAAAAACTCTAAAGAAAATTGACGTACGTTTTGACGTTAACGTATAAGCAAACACATGAAAGTAAAAAAACGCAAAATTAATATGTTTGGCTATTTTTTGAATTCAAAATAGCAATAAATAAACGATTACGTAAATAGTTTTTCTATTTCGCGTCAGTTTACAAAGCTATAACCGCACTCAAAGCGTTAATAGAAATTCGAGTGCGTTTATAGCGCTGGTGTACTTATATTTTTTAATGTTGGTAACACTAACACTGAATGTCAGAAATCTACGTACAGTTTACCTAACCTTGATTTTTTCTTGGTCGATTATTTATTAATAAATACAAGTAAATTTACTTTAATTATGTGACGAAAATGTACAATTATTATAAATATTAATAGTTACATTGGAGTTTTGCTGAGGATTAATGTTAACACCGGCACCAGGTAAAAGATTATGGGTCGATACGATATTGTGCTGAGAATTATTTATATTAGGAATTGTGTGACAGTCGTTGGAAGCAGAGGAAGATCCGGGCAGGTTAATATTGGTGAGCTCCGATGAAAGCATTTGAGAATGCGGAATAATGTTAAATCCGGGACCAGGTAAAAAATTATGACTTGTTACTATATTTTGTTGAAAATTATTAGTAGGAGTGGTGTGACAATCGGTGGAAGCAGAGGAGGAACATCCAGGCAGGTTACTATTGGTGGGCCCTGATGAAAGCATTTGAGAAACTTGAAGTTTGTTTTTCAAAGACGCGTCAATATAATTTTCTGCAACCGCAGAAGATTTCCATCCCCCGTGACGCTTAATTGTTAGTAAATCACCCCCCCCGATCTGCCAAATGTGTGGCACTGGTTCTCCTAAAACAGTGCCTAGTTAAAAGTTCAGGGTTTGGCAATTTCAAGTATTTGGCGATATCCTTTGAAACTCTTCCCATGATGTTAATCCCAATTGGGCTGTTCACACATTTGCAATTTCGGTAAGTTAAGAAGAATCGCTTATGCGTTGCTGTTGAGGGTCGTAAATTAACATATATTTTTATTAAATCGAACCAACTCGGATTGGTTATGACAAAGACTGTTGGCACGTTATTTTTTGTTTTAGGGACAGAAACCATTATTGAATCAACTTTATATTCAATGTCGTCTAAACTCATGCTGGTTAGTTCCTCGCGCCTTAAAGCGCCACAGTACTCCATTATTGGAAAATTAACCGGTCGAGCTTTATTATTAATTGATTCACGAATAGAACTAACTAAATGGTCAGAAATAAAATTTTAAATTTTGGCGATCAACAAAATATGGACTGTGAAAGACTTAATTAACTTAAGACCCTTTAAAAACTAATCACCTTACAATTCTGGTTTTCGTTGCCAAGCCCCAAGAAGCTTACCTAATAGTTTCTAAATTAAACAATTCGGTTACCAAATCCCAAGACAAATTAATTTAAACAAAAATTACGACGACTTAGCTTTAAAAACATTCATTAGAGGACTATTAAATAACCAAAATTCATTTAAAGATCCAGTTAGAGTCACACCGTTCAGTCAACACAAATTCTCCAACAAAAAAATTCTTACCAAACACAACCCCCAAACAATCATTCTTTAGAACCCCAAATTTTAATGAAGGATTTCGACAACCTAGATCCCATTTCAATCAATCGACACAATTTTGACTAAATTTCCCACAACAAACTCACAATAATAATTTTAACCTACAAAAATTTATTTTACCAAATACCCAGCCAAACTATTAGAAATAACCAATTTAGAAACCAGAATTTTAATTGTCCACATTCCACCCAATTTCAACGTGAACCTATGAATACATCATCCGGTTCGCCTTGGCAAAGCATTTACTTCAAGGTTATTTATTTATTCGTATGGTACATTACACAAATATTGTATTGTAAGTGTTATGTATGGTGCCCCAGAAGATCAGTATAAACCTGAATAGTGTGGTGACGAAACCGTGTGCAATAGTGGATTGGTTCGTCTTGGCAAAGCATTTACTTCAAGGTTTAGGAAAACCACTAAAAGCTAAACATGCCAACCCTTACCCACCCTAGTGTTTACATTTAATAATATTAATTAAGTGTGCAAACATTATAGAAGGTAAATAAGAACATAAAATATAACAGCATAGCCATTGCATGACGACATATAATGAACTGGTCTATGTTTTTCTTGTTGACCATGGAGTACTGTAAGGTACTGATTACCTTCCATACTTTAAATTTGCACCAAAAACCCCTAAAAATCGCACACAAAAAAACTCTAAAGAAAATTGACGTACGTTTTGACGTTAACGTATAAGCAAACACATGAAAGTAAAAAAAAACAAATTAAAATGTTTGGCTATTTTTTGAATTCAAAATAACAATAAATAAAAGATTACATAAATAGTTTTTTCTATTTCGCGTCGTTTACAAAGCTATAACCGCACTCAAAGCGGTGCGTTAATAGAAATTCGAGTGCGTTGATATCGCTGGTGTACTTATATTTTTTAATGTTGGTAACACTAACACTGAATGTCAGAAATCTACGTACAGTTTACCTAACCTTGATTTTTTCTTGGTCGATTATTTATTAATAAATACAAGTAAATTTACTTTAATTATGTGACGAAAATGTACAATTATTATAAATATTAATAGTTACATTGGAGTTTTGCTGAGGATTAATGTTAACACCGGCACCAGGTAAAAGATTATGGGTCGACACGATATTGTGCTGAGAATTATTTATATTAGGAGTTGTGTGACAGTCGTTGGAAGCAGAGGAACATCCGGGAAAGTTAATATTGGTGAGCTCCGATGAAAGCATTTGAGAATGCGGAATAATGTTAAATCCGGGACCAGGTAAAAATTATGACTTGTTACGATATTTTGTTGAAAATTATTAGTAGGAGTGGTGTGACAATCGGTGGAAGCAGAGGAGGAACATCCAGGCAGGTTACTATTGGTGGGCTCTGATGAAAGCATTTGAGAAACTTGAAGTTTGTTTTTCAAAGACGCTCAATATAATTTTCTGCAACCGCAGAAGATTTCCATCCCCGTGACGCTTAATTGTTAGTAAATCACCCCCCGATCTGCCAAATGTGTGGCACTGGTTCTCCTAAAACAGTGCCCAGTTAAAAGTTCAGGGTTTAGCAATTTCAAGTATTTGGCGATATCCTTTGAAACTCTTCCCATGATGTTAATCCCAATTGGGCTGTTCACACATTTGCAATTTCGGTAAGTTAAGAAGAATCGCTTATGCGTTGCTGTTGAGGGTCGTAAATTAGCATATTTTTTATTAAATCGATCCAACTCGGATTGGTTATGACAAAGACTGTTGGCACGTTATTTTTAGTTTTAGGGACAGAAACCATTATTGAATCAACTTTATATTCAATGTCGTCTAAACTCATGCTGGTTAGTTCCTCGCGCCTTAAAGCGCCACAGTACTCCATTATTAAGATGATCTGAAATTAACGCTACCTATTCGAAATGAAGCTGTAAATATATATGATACCTACTTTCATTGTTTGATCATTCGCTTCCTTGATAAATTTGCTAATATCTTCTTCTTCCAGGATTTTGTTTTTTTTTGTAGTGTAACCTTCAGAAGAACGTTTTAAAAAGCTTGCAACTTACTGTATTTCGAAATATCAATATTTTTGTTTATGCTTAAACAAGATCTAAGCATAGAATAAATTGTCCACATTGTCGAAGGCTTGTAGTTTTTTCTTTGTAGCTCAAAGTAAGCTAATAAAACGTTCTCCGAACATACTTGTATTTTATTGGCAACACACCATTCGTCAAAAATTTTATATTGTTTTTCGTATTTTAGCCTAGACTTACTAGGCAGTAAGTTGCCAACAGTATTGCCAGCAATTTCTCGTATTTCTGGAGGAGTACACGGAATGCTATCATCAGAACTCATTTTTAATAAATTTAATTATATTAAATTTTCGAATTCAAAATCGTAGCTAGCTACTGCCAACTGCCACAAAAGTCCCTAAATATCTCAATTGTAAGTTTTCCATTAAAATGGGTTGTGAAAGGGGCAAAGTAGAAAAATTCTAATTATATTTTAATATTTTATTAATGCTTTTATAGGAAACCATTTCAGTCTATGTGATAACATTGTTTTGATACTGTACTACACGCAATAAACACACATGCATTTGAAGTTGCGAATTCTGCTGATGAATGGATGATTTAATGGAAACTTATATCCTAAGTCTGTTTCAACACCACATATGTTTTATTTCCAGTGATCACGGTAAACCGAACGAACAAATTATCAATGTATTACATGGTACTACCTATGAACGAACTGCTATATGTTTTTACTGGATTCTGAAATCATAGAAATCGTAATCAAATTAAGTACAATGGAAAGTTGCCAACTCCTTATGATTTTAGCAAATACAATATGAGAAATTCTTTTGAAACAACCATAACATTTCTTGTTTATTGCGATTAGAGTTGCCAGGCATTTCGATTAATTGGGATTCTCACCGATTTTTAAGCCTCAAGGTAAAATGTCACATTAGACTCTCAAGATATAAAAAAATTTAAGTTTTCGAAATTTTTTGTTGTGGATGCCTGTAATTTTAAAAGATTTCTGGTCCACCATACATAGCAGAAACCAAAAAATTAATTTACAATATTTAAATTTATGTTTAATGTTGTTTTTATAATGTCTGCGTTTTTATTTTAGCTATTGTTATTCCATTTAATAAAAAATTAATGTTCATATTTGTTGATTTTAGTTTATATTATACTATAAATTAGTAGAAACTATATGGAAGCCGAAGTAAGTCACATCCCGCGGAAAACAACCTTGTAATGGTGGGATGCTTTTATTTCACTTGAATGAACTTATGGCAACCCAATTATAGGAAATGCTTAGGTGTTTAAACGCAACATCGTTAATTTCTGGTGGAATTTTAAATACTGTATAAATTTACATTCAAAGTTCCATAATCTGACAGTTTGTATTGCCAACCTCAAAATTAAAAAATATCGACATGAATTTTTATTTCAAAATATATTTTATTTATTTTGTAAAAGAGGCGCAAAATAAAAAAAATATTGTATCATACTATTGTAAATTCTTTATGAGAAACACTTATAAAGACAAGGGTCCTTGTGATAAAGTAATTATAATTAACTATACTGGATTATTACCTAAAATCGTTGATTGAAATATTGGTAAAGATAGTCAACCTTACGGGATTATGCGACCCCGAAATTTGTTCTAAACATCAGAGGTCGGTAGTATCGCTTTGTGCTAAGAAAATACGTCTTTTGTATTGTAGAATTTACAGAACAGTATTGCCGATAAATGTGAAATAGAAAACTGTAATTTTGCTGATAGTTTATGCTAAGGCACGACATTGTTGCCAATGCATCATGCCGTTGATTGAAATATTGGTGCATTGAGTCAATGTTGACAAACAAACAAAAACATGCGTTCTACAATATACAAGAATTTATTGATTTTTGTCGACGTACTAATTAAATGTGTGTCCTTTGTTATATATTTTTTTTTCTATTGTCTGTTAATTGTTCAATGTAATAATATTTATTTGTATCTTTCTTACGTAAGGTTATAACAATGGTTATACCATCATGACAAACACATATATGTACAAAGATTGTATACATACACATGTGAATAAAGTTTATTATTATGAAAAAAACCTGCAGATTTAAAAAGTATTAATTTCGTAAAGAAATCGTTGAAAAACGTTCTCCCAAAAAAAAACTATTTCTTTAAATACTTTTGAAAATTCCATACTCATATATTTATTACATTAACATCGTTTATCCGTTGAAAATGTTTTAAAATCTATTAGGCTTACGCAAGTAAATTTTTAAATTTTGGTAATTGAAATTAAAATTTTTTAACATAGAAACGCTATCCCTTTTTATGTTGGAACGAATGTTGAATTTTCTTATATTACAATCTAACGTACTCAACTGTTTGCATCTAAACAATATTATAACAAGCCTACTCATTTACTAAAGGTGTTGCTAAAAGTATGCAATTGTAGAATTTCTGACTAAGCCGATAAGGAATGTGACTCATAAACAATAATCCGGAAGACTCCTCGTAATACATTTTTGAAAACAATGTTTATAATTAATGAGCTATTTTTACTTTAATTAAACTATTTTAATTCGAAACCATGATATTTTGATACAGTTTCAAAGAGTAAAATCCTAACTTTTTATCTCTACTAACAGATAACAAAGTGTCACTTTTCGTAAATTATTTTTTTCCTCGGGAAAAAAGTGAGTACTATTTTTAACACCAAATTTCCTCAATAATTTTCTAATTCTATTGTAATATGATTTTTCAATATTAAATCGTCATTTATTTCGTCACAGAAAAGAATAGTGTATTATACACGTATTATCCGCACGCGGGAGACAACACACCTCAAGCTAAAATCTAGTACTTTTATTTTTAGAAGTAATAGGAATAGGTTTTATTACCAAGTGAATTTAAATTTGAAGGTCTAGTGGAACCCACTTTCCTAAAAAACACGGTAACTTGTTGCCTTTTGAATTGAAAAATTTGAAAACCAATTTTTATTTAAAATCCTTTTCAACTGAACACGTAAAAACAAGTAGATACAAAACCAATAATTTTGCGTTTCTGAACTCTAGTGGTATTTCTCCCAGTATGTTCTACTTTATTCCTAACGAAGTTATTAAATGACAAACAAATGTCAACATTATTATTTGCAAGTTAAAAAATAAAGTGCAAACATAATTTCTAAAATAATTGTTTCTTATTTATCTAACACCGACCAAACCAAACTGTTTTAACAAATAACGCTTCGCATGTATTTTAGTAAATTATTAAAAAAAACATTGTCATTAAAATCCAAGATATGTATCATCAATGGTATTATTCATAAATGAAAAATTCGTCACTTTTAATTACTAGTTAATACGTTTACTAAATATTTGAAAACGTTGCAACATTGTATTGACAAAAGTAAATTTTACGGATTGTATGTTGCGCCATTTTTACAACGGTGGAATAAATTGAACTATTCTATTTCAAGAATCGTACACATTATAACTTAGCGCTTCAGTACAGGTGAAAAAAGTAAACAAAAACGCAACCCAACATGCATATGTGAATTGCATCCGTGATACAAGCAAATACAAGCGGTTGACTATCTTTACCAATATTTCAATCAACGCTAAAATATAAAGTCCCGAAACAATTAGAAATTTGAAGATGAAATTGCAGGATTTTGAAACAGTTATTTGCATTTTGATTTCAAATTGCACAGTCTTGAAATGGAGTTTGTTTCGCTAGTTCAATCAATCACACTTTATTTGTGTTTTTATATTTAACAAATTCATTCGATGTACATTGGAATATTAACTAAAAACTAAACCCTATTAACTACTATTACTTTCTTTTGTTCTTAAGGCATTTAATTTTTTGCAATTTCTCAAAATATGTCTGCAAGTACATAAAAATTACTTCAGAACACTGTTTGTACACCATGCGTAATAGCTATCTCTTTTCGTCCGAATGCGTTCTCGTTTCCTCTTCTACGCAGGCCACAGCGACCCACCCGTAAGCTCTCGATATTCATGGTATAACCAAAGAGTATATAATTGTATAACATAATAATATTGCTTACTTATACGGCTGAAACAAAAAATATTATTAATGCAGCACATCTTTAAAAAAACGCACATTATTGTGATCATAGTCATTATAATATCTGTAACTGCGTTCTTTAGAATAAAAATTTTCAAGAAAGTACATTTACAATTAACTTCCAAGTTAATGCAAGAAACTCTGCATGCAAAAGCATTTTGCCTTCATAACGGGGTGTAACATAAACGTCAGGTGTGGCGAGCGTGTCCGTTATCTTCGGTCTCACATTCATGTATAGTAGTTTCAGGATCTCCTGGCTACTATTCAACTCACAAATGTAGTCATCACAGTAGCCAATTGTTTAAAAATAAACATGAGTGGAGTTGTTATTCACAGTCAAGTTCGTGAAATCATTTACAAAATATTTCAATTTATGAAGCGTGAAAAGGAATCAAAAGATTTTATTATTCCTGTGGATCGTGTGTTTGAAAGAGTAGCAGAAGCAATAGGCATTTCGAAACCTGAAGGTAGTAAGTTTTAGTCACCTCGGAAAACGATTAACAAGCCAGCACCTAAATCTACCATCGACAAGTGTGATGAAGAAGTTGTGAGACGAATAATTCACAATTTTGTGTACGTGTTTGCAGCTGTTCAAGAAGAAGGTGTCCATGTAACAGGAAAATTAAGTATGTTTCGTTGTATTATAAAGAAGATGGGATTTAAATGGCAGAAGACCATTTACAACAGGAAGGTCTTGGTGGAAACTTCCGCAATAAGATCGAAACGCACCACGTTCTTAAGAAAAATGAAAAAGTTCCGTGAAGAAGACAGAAACATTGTTTATAGTCATGAATCTTATCTACACAGTTCGCATTCAAGTTTACATGGATAATACGATGACAGTGACAATGGAGCTAAAGTTCCTGTTTCAAAAGGACAGCGCCTGATAATGTTACACTGTGGGGGGAAAAGATCGAAGTCAGGTGATTATCATGATGACGTGAACTCTAAAAGCTACATTAAATGGTTAACTGAAAAACTAGTTCCAAATATTGAACCTAACTCTGTGTTAGTAATCGACAATGCGCCCTACCACAACATACTTACCGAGCCTAATCCAACATGTGCCTGGAAGAAAGCAGATTTGCAAAACTGGTTAAGTGATCGTGGGATTATATTTCAAAACTGTAAAACAAAACCAGAACTCTTTGACAAAATTAAAATTAATCGACCACTTCAGAAAAATTATTTAATCGACAAACTAATGGCTGAACATAATCGTTCAGTAATCAATAGAATTAATTTGGGCCCAAATTAAAAATTATGTAGCAAATCATGTTACTTTTAAATTTGAAGATGTGTACAAATTGGCAGAGAATAAATTTAAATCAATTGGTCGTGAAGAATGGGAAGCTGTATGCAAACACACAGAAAAGGTTGAAGAGGAATATTTCAGAAGAGAAGGTTTCATGGAAGAAGTAGAATATATGATATTTACAGTTAATACTATTGGCGCGGAGTAATTAACCTGTCTCCCGTATTGCAGTGGCGTAGGTACCTGATACGTTTGGAAAATCATATTTTTAGTAGGTAAATATATTATAATAGTAAAATCTACCTTGATATGAATTATTATGTGGTTATGTGTTATTTATTTTATTTGTATTGTAGATCACATTACAAATTTTACTTCTTACGTATTATATACCATTATTTTTGTATCTTGATATAATACCCACATCTACGGCTATGATTCTCGTTTCGTCAGTACCTGGGCTGATGGCAACGTGTTTACACAGATTAATCTATTGTTCTCAGACCTTAGAAGGGTCGATATGCTGCAAAAGCGGCACAATGATCGTATTTCGGTTAGAATTTATTGGTTTTTACTTAACCGTAGAAGTACCGCTTTCACAAGAAAATAAAGAATTATTTCAAGCAATTATGATTTATTACTCCGCGCCAATAGTACACAGACTTTAGTAGTGATTCGGAATCTATATAATAATCAGTTACATACAGTGATATAGCTTATCGTTAATTACTGTTGTTGGTTATTTGGAAGGTGAAGCAATTGCGAATTCACAGCATGTTATCACTTGTGACATTTTGAAGAGAACCTCCGAAATATGTGTGTTGTGCCTAAAAACCAGTGCTTTTAAGATAAACGACATAAAATAAAAGGACAATTTAACAGAATGCGATTTATTTATATATGCATCTAAAGATAATAGTTTTATTAATGTTAAAGTGCAATACGATAAAGATTTTATACAAAATTTAATTTTAAAGCTTCACTCTAAATATAATAACAAAATGATTCATCTTATTTGTACAGAAGAAAAATAAAATAAAGTATTATGATCTTAACGTGGTAGTTAATACATTGTAAGGGTTATTCTGCTCTTTTGGGGCACCATAACAGTCACATCACAGTACAGTGACTAAATTATAATGTATTGTATAACTATAAAAGTAACAATAACAACACAAGTTACATCGAACTCTGTACATATACAAGTCCACTAAAATCCACATAAAAAAACCAAACACAGATTCAACACCTCTTATTAACTGCACAACGTAATGGCAATAATTTATAAACTAGTAATAAGTTCACGTCATAAATTTGTCATCTCCTAATATTGTATGTGTTAGTGTTCATAGATAACGATGCAGAATTACTAAAGTGGTTGAGAATTTTGTAAAACTTTTCACTGGCAAATTTTGGGATGGAACTGCAGTGGTCTTTAATCCGTGTGTTTGATTTCTTTCATCTATTCTTAAAAAGACGAGTTAGATTTACGATCAAGAAGGTATTCAAATTTACCGATCTGATAATAGCCCAGATTAAAGATACATTATCACTTCTTCATTTTCCATCTATCCGTTGGAGTTGGTGTAATTTGTAGTAATGAAATTATAACCACTGAGTAAATATAATCAATTTTGTTCTCCTTATTCAAAACAGCTGATGTACAGGCTAGGTTATGTTTACAACAGAGTTTGTAACTAAAAAGAATTTTTAAAATAAAAGTATTCAGTCGATAATCAATACATACCTAAGTGTCAATTGCCCTCAACAATTTGTAGAAATTTTAAATTCAAATTTTGAGACGATCAAGTTTACCTATGAAACAGAAACAAACCTTAAGTTACCTTTCTTAGACACTTTAGTGACAAGAAATGGCAACAAACTAGATATAGATATTTATCGTAAAGACACTAACACTATGAGGTTTATAACAAATGATTCCAACCATAGTATGCAACATAAACTTGCATCTTTCAACTTTTTGATTCACCGATTATTACATTTCCCATTGTCAAAACAAAACTTTGATAAAGAACTGCGAAATATTAAGCAGATTGCATCATACAATGGTTTTCAAGAATCAATTGTCACAAACATAATTAGAAAACATAAACATAAGTTAAACATTAGAAACATTACAACGTTAGGAACTAGTAATAGCAAAATAGATAAGAAATATGTCAAATTACCAAATTATCCCACATACACAAAAGGTCTTCAAAAAATATTTTCAAAATTTGATTATAAAACAGTAACCTCTAGTAGTAACAACTTGCAAAATCTTTTAGGCAATCCGAAAGACCCAATAGAAATGTGTGATAAATCGGGAATATATAAAATTAATTGTAAAGACTGTAACCAAGTATATATAGGGCAAACCAAGAGACCTATTAAAACTCGTTTTAAAGAGCACGTAGCTCATGTCAAATATCATCGCACAGATAAGTCCAGTGTTGCCATGCATATGCTTGAAAATGGCCATAGAGTAGGCGACATTGAATTAATTAAGAGGGTAGATAATAAAACGAAATTGATTCTTATGAAAGTTTAGAAATTTTTAAAAACAGAAATTTGCTTATGAATTATGATGATAACGGCCCATTAGGATTTTCGGAATTATTTAAGCTTATCTGAGCTTATCTAAGAATCAATTAAGTTTAACGATGCGTGATAAACAGATAGTATATATAAGCTTCCCGTTGTTTTTATTTTTAGTATCGGTATCGCTGATGATAACAGCTTAGCTGTTGAAACACGTGTCCGAGTCAAGTTTTTGGTGCAGTTTTTGGTGTTTTTCTGTTGGTTAAATAGACGCTGCAGTTGGTGTTCCTTTCCTTTGATGGTGAAAGTAACTAATTTACGTGGAAATTTAGTTAATAAATCGTGAAGGAACAGACCTAAATTCTAACAAAGATCTGGTTTGGCCAGGAAACGCATTCTGCGGTATGTTAAACAAAATAAAAGAGTTCTAGTTCTGCATTAATAAGTTATGTATAAAACTATCATTGTTTATAGAAATATTGCAAATGAACTGAAGAATAATAATGAATTGTCTCAACCTTTGTGTTTGGAAGATGACGTTGTGGTGAGTGAACAGGGTACTTCATCAAATTCAAATGTCATAAAATAACACTAATTGGATTGTTCTTCGTTGAGGAGGGGCACCAAAAAACCACTATGACGTTTTTTCAGGTAACGTTTCGTGCAGCCGAATGTGCACTTCTTCAGGCCTCTGTTTATTAAAAAGAAAGAATACATTTAACGGTAAATGATATACATATGCATCATATCCTTAATATATTAATCTAAATTATAGGTGATTGATTCGACTACTTACTTAAAACAAATAAATGGTCCGCCACTTGAATAAGTTTAAAAAACACATCGTAATTAAACAAACACAAAATAAATTAACAATTAAATGTAAATAAATATCTCTAATAAAACACACACTTTTTGTTTGATGCAAGTTACTTCACATGTAATAAAAAATATACATGCAAAAATTTGGAACAGCAATGGGCAATCCTGCTTCCCCTATTTTAGCAAACTTAATAATGCACGATTTACTTTAAATGTTCGTTACAATTTATTGTTTGAACCTATTTTTATGATAAGTTATGTTGATGATGTAATCACTTGCATCCCTGAAGATAAAATACATAATACTCTTAATATTTTTACCAAATACAATCTACATTTAAAATTTACGTACGAGATTGAAAAAGATAATTCATTACCCTTTCTAGATGTGAGGTTGATTAAAGATCAAGACACCAACAAATTATTAACTGACTGGTATTTTAAACCCATGGCATCCAATTATTTCTCAAATCACCAACAGCACCAAAAAATAAACATAGTTAAATCTATGAAAACAAAATAACAAAACTAAGTAACCCTAAATATCTCACTAAAAATCTAACCTCTCTAAAAATAGACTGAAAAATAACAATTGTCGTACTAACATTATTAACAGAATCTTATACTATAATTATAACACTAACACACCATCACCAATTAATCCCCCTAATTCTCAATATACCTACACTAAAATTATTAATATACCTAACTTGACTAAACACCTTATCCCATTACTAAAAACTACTAACGTCCACATAGCTACATACAATAACAATACTAATTAGAACATTATCTACACACAATTAAAAGACAAGACAAACATTCTTGACAAACACAATGTAGTGTATAAAATAGACTGTCTTGACTGTAATAAATGCTATGTTGGCCAAACCAAACAAAAAACACGTAATAGGATAAAAAGTCATAAGTACGATTGCAAAAACAAAAAACCAGACTCTGCGTTAGCCGTACATCATATTGAGATTGTTCATAATTTTAATTTTGATAATCCTACAATTTTAAATGTAGAAACTAATTATAACAAACCTCTAATAGCTGAAATGATATACATCATCAAACACAATAATAACATTAATTATAATATGCACACACAAAATTTAAGCAATATTTATAGAAAGTTAATCACTAAAATTATATAGATGAAGAAATTCCTATTATCATATTGTTATCTAGTCATTCATGTTTGTTCGTTTCCACGTATAGAGTGTGTGTTTTATTAGAGATATTTATTTACATTTAATTGTTAATTTATTTTGTGTTTGTTTAGTATCGATGTGATTTTTACACTTATTCAAGCGGCGGACCATTTATTTGTTTTAAGTAAGTAGTCGAGTCAATCACCTATAATTGAGATTTATATATTAAAGATATGATGCATATGAATGTAACTTACCGTTAAATGTATTCTTCCTTTTTAATAAGCAGAGGCCTAAAGAAGTGCACATTCGGCTGCACGAAACGTTGCTTGAAAAAACGTCATAGTGGTTTTTTGGTGCCCCTCCTCAACGAAGAACAATCCAATTAGTGATAATTTATAGGAGGAAATATTTACCTTTCGTCATAAAATAACGTACTTCACCAAAATTACATTTAGTAGTAGAAACAAAAAACTGTAATGAACAATCTTTACTAGAACCTGATGTAAATATTTGTCTGTGCGTTATGTTGTAGAAGAAGTTTATCATTTTGTTAAATATCCCAATCATGAACCTATTTCAAATCACACGTTTTTGGCTCCTGAGGAGTACAATAGATAGATACATACCAATTGATATTTTTGATCAAGTTTGTTAAGTCTATCCATCTTATAGTATTATGACTGAACAATTAAAAGTGGTAGTTTACTCTACTTAGCAAATTGATTTTCACTTGAAGGCAACGGAATAGTAGATTTAAGCTATGTGTTAATGGGTACTAGATTTTCAGTATGAACACAACAAAGTGTGCATATATGGAAAGCTACATCTTACGAAAGAATTGCGTAATAAATTATCAAGTATATTATTGTTTGGGTCTAATGTTTGTCATAGAACATATAAAAAATCCACTACAAATCCAAAACGCAACGTGGGAATTAATCAAGCTGCAACATGGGGAACATTGGCTACTGGTGCTACATACGCTCATTCCGAAGAATTGTTTTCTGTTTGGAGCGTTAATTTTAAATCTTCTGATAAATTTCAAGAAATTTCAAAAACTCTCTCAAGAGTAAGTTGTAATTATTATCGTATGCAAGTTAATTTCACGTAGCCCGCCCGTTAGAAAGTTATCGACTTTCTAAAATTTCATCATTATGAAATTTGGTATATGGTTACTTGTAATGGAGCAAAGTTTCATAAAAAAGAGCTAATAGCTTAAAAACAATATAAGATAGGAATGCGTAATTGTAATTAAACTATCCACAAAATTTAATTTTAGACCAATTTCTGCAGTCAGAAATGGTAGCATTTGACAGCTTCTGATTAGAAAAAACAGTAGACAAATACGATACAAAAGAAGTGTCAGCAACGGTTTAAAATATTGACAGAACCTCTACAAATCAAAACACAAAGAATCATTTGTTTATCTTCAATGGTTTAAAAGAAGTGAATTTCTTAAGAAACCCCTGCAAGCCTAATGTATCGCATTAAATGTTACATACGTTAAAAATGATGACACATGTCTTTGATAATATGATGATGCTGATCATAAAGTTTAATGTAGAATTCAGGTATAGTGTCAAAATAGGGTCACTCCATTTAAATAAACAAAGATGGCGTCAATTTCAAGTAAATCTAAAAATGCCGCCATTTTGAAAATATTTCAGTTAGACGTTAGACTAGAGTAGTCGATTATGGCCACGTAGGTACCAAATTTTATATTGATGGAATTTCAAAAAGTCGATAACTTTCTAACCGACGGGCTACGTAAATCACCCTGTAAAGCAAAATATTAAGTAGTCATTGGATTTTTAGAACTGGAAAGATTAACTTTGGCTAAATATGGGGTTAACAGGAATAGAAGAGCAAAAAAGAAGCTCTAAGAAGAAATAACGTGGATTCTGATAATAAACCGTGGAAAACTGTTATGGTTGATGGAGGTTGGAGCAAACGAAGTTACGGCCATAATTTTAACGCAAAATCTGGAGTTGTAAGTATAAAGATTGACTTAAATAAAACAAGTACCTTTTTGTTGCTAATTCACAGGCTGTAATCATTGGTTATATTACTAAAAAAAAATGATTTCTTGGTATCAGAAACAAATACTGCAGCATCTATTCCCGAGCTTCCGCAAAGGGTATCGATTCGATTGGTCATATTTGCTACAAGAACTGGAATGCAAGTTCTACAGCTATGAAAGCAGATATTTTGGTCGAAGGATTGTGCTTGAGTGAACAGATGCATCAAATACGTTACAAACAATTTATTGGAGATGGCAATTCAAGTGCTTTTGCAAGTCTGCGAGATTCCGTTCACTTTACCAATGAACAATAAACTACACTTCGCTAGTTAAATCGTCACCTCAAATAAATTAAATTTGTAGTAACCTACTAGAAATAGTTATTTGTCCAACAAGTGAGGAAAGCGATTCTTTTTTCCACTTGAACTTGAGTGAGAGTGGAAAAAAGCTTTCCTCATGTGTTAGACGCAACATTTTTTTCAGAAATTCGTCACATTTTTGTACGTAAATGCAAAAGTTGATAATAGGTGGGTCCCAATAGTCTCGCTACAGTATTCTGTAGTATCGGTGTGGTCTCAAACTGTCATAGCGCAGCCGCGTAATTCTAACCAATAAATGTGGGGTAGCAATTTTTAAGAGTCGAAATATAAGATATTAAATTAAACAAACCTAGTTGAATACTAAATTAAATTGTTTAACTCAGTACTAGGCGCATATAGTTCTAATAACACATTGTTACATTTTTGTAAAGAGTACGGTGTCAGTGTTAACAATAACAGTATTGTTTATGCTACTTCAGTTTCATGCAACTAAATAACTAATTTTAATTTATGTTTTTCTGATAAAGAATAATAACGCGTAATCGAGATTAATCTTGTTTCATGTTTTAGTGTTAATCCCGTGGTAGTTCTTACTTTCAAATTGTATTTATTTTGACCTTCAACAAGGATACAAACAAAACGTTGGATGTATTCTGGAACAAGTGGCTTTCTTTATTTAAATGAACGTCCATGTTACCAAAATTGGTTTCCACTAGTGCAGCACCTCATTTAAACGGCAATTTTTTGCATGTATGTGCCGCTTCTTTGCAATCAGGATCAATTGACATAAGTGGCATCTGTTGATAGTAAATTAAAAATAAATTCAATCGCTTGCCTCCTTAATCCGTATTGGCCTGCTTAAACAATTAAAAGACAAAGTAAATTTAGAAAAATTACAATTAGAGACTCCATATTCAACAATCCCTATGAATATTGATACATCCGAATTCGAAAACCTCAAGTGCAATAATTTAATCATAACCGTACCCCCTCGTACCCAAAAATACTAAGTATAGGAATCTTAAACTATTTCAAATTTGGAAAAGGCGTACAAATGCCCAACACATGGAAAATAACTTTGCAATAACTACAATAACAAATAGTAATGAAGAAACAGTTAAATTAACAATTACAGGACCCTTTGATATTGAACCGAAATCCCTATTTTGAAATTAATCATGTAAATTCATTAAAAGAAAATTTAAAAAATCTTTGACTTGAACACTGTAAACTATGTTTAGAATACTGAGATATCTTCTTTTGCGAAGGTATACCAACGAAATCAATCACAAAATAAATATAAAAGGCGATACCCATTTACAGAAAATCTTACAGATACCCTGAAATATATAAAATTGAAGTCAAATATCAAATTTCAAAAACGCTAGATTAAGAAATCATTCAGCCAAGCTATTGGTCCATTCCCATTTTAAACTTTAATTAGATAAATCTACATTCTTACAAAAATTGCTACAATATTTAGGACACATTATAACACCTGAAGGAATTAAACCAAACCCTGATAAAATGTTTGCTATAAAAACTTCCCAATTCCTAAAACGCAAAAAGAAATTAAAGACTCTCTTAGACTTTTAGGATATTATTGACGATACATAAAAGAATTTAGTAAAATCACGAAGCCCTTAACAAAAAAATAACTCACGACGACGAATTTTTAGAATGTTTCAAAATTTGCAAAGACAAGATGTTAACCCAGTCTTCAATATCCCGATTTCAAAAAACCTTTTGTTTTAACCACAGACGCAAGTAACTTTGCTTTAGGAGCAAGGAGATCCACCCCATAACAGACCAATATCATTCGCTTTACGTACATTAAACGAAACTAAAATTAAATACAGCACAATTGAAAAAGAACTACTTTCAATTGTATGGTCATGTAAACACTTTAGATCTTATTTGTTGGGTAAAAAATTTAAAATTTATACAGATCACAAACCCTTAGTGTGGTTATTTAATTTAATTAAAGGAACCAAATTCGAAATTAACGAAATGGCGATGGTACTATAATGAAATTCATTATGGTAAATTTAGAACTAATAGAATTGCGAATTGTGTAATTAACAAAATGTTCCATGAGTAGGATACAAATTCAGAACCAATAAAAATACATTGTTGTTTATTGCACTTATCGACTAGTGCTGTGGCTAAAAGTCAAACATAAATTTAGCAATTTGACAATTCGTAACTATAGTAGTAGTGCTCAATTATAAAATTATTGTCTCAATTTAACATTGTGAGGTCGTAGAAAAAATAGTGTATGCAATTTTCATGTAATGACTTAATATTCATTCGGCCCATTTCCTAATTACGTTGCTCGTGTCTTAATAGTAATCATTACATGCTCATTGCATAATATACTATTATACAATTTTTAATACAATTTATGTGCATAATATTTATAGCAATGGATTAAAATTAATTCAATGTGCAAAAATAACATATACAATTTGACAAAGAGACAAACAACTATTTTTAATTAAATATCAACAGGAAGGAAAATCAAACCACCGTCGAATACAAGAAACTCTAGAACATTTAAAACGGAATATATAAACAATTGTATAATTTGTCAAAAATCAAAATATTCTAGACACCCGCCATATGTACCTTTTGTTTTAACTGAAATTTTTAGAAAAATTTTCTAAATTAGGTCAAGCAATTACAACTAAAACAACTTTAGCAATAGAAGCTTGTAACGCATTAACAGACTTCATTAGTTACTACGGAATTCCCCAAAAATTTATAGTGTACAACGAAACAGAATTTAATAACGAATCAGTTAAAGAACTTTTAGAATCACACAAATTTCAAATACATTTTTGCGCACCTTTACACCATAAGTCGAACTCACCTTGTAGTGATACATGCATGACAAAATTTCAAAACAAGTCACGAGTATCAGGAGGTGACAACTAACCCATGTCGTAGTACATAAATTAGAAGTCAGTAACCCACTTCAAAAATAAAGTTAATTAAATTTGGCCTTAACAAAAAGAAAGTTGTGATCGTCAAATAAATAAAATGGAAAAGGATCGTACGTTGTGATTATTTTTAATTTCTCTACAAAATTTGGATAGATTCGGATTGAATGAGAACTGATTCACTTTGGATAATGTATTATAAACCAATATATTAAAATAAAACTCACATGCAAACCACAATAACATTTAATATTTAATTCCTGCATAGGCTGCTTACAAAAGGAAAACCTGAAAAGTACATTGGACATACACAACTAACACACAAATCGCAAAGCCATAACACATAAAATGTCAATAATCTAAATATTAACCAAATCAAATAAAACACTGCAACAAGATATGTTCATCATATTTCAATTCTTATGAGATAAATAATCATCAAATAGCTTCATGACTTCGATTGTCGAATGTTAGTAAAAACACAGAGAAAACAAAAAAAAACAACACATTGCATATACATAATAAATATATCAAATCAAATCAAAATCATAAATCAATAGCCTCTGCTTTGATATTCTTTGTATCAGCAGGTAAATAATAAGTTCAATGACAATTAATGTCATAGTAATAGTTTCATGTTAAATTGAGAGAGAGATAAGCTACTTCACTTGTATCAAACCAGCTAGGACATTAAGTCTACTAACGGCTCTTGCCATGCGCCTTGAACCTCTCTCTTTCTGGCATTAAGTCGGGGAGAAACATAAGCAACTCCACTTGCATCAAACCAGCTAGGACATAGTCAACCAACGGTTGTTGCCAGGCGGCTTGAACCGCTCCCTTTCTGACAAACACTCCCCAACGTTTGTTAAATCAAAAATACCAAATAATTTCACGGTAGAGGTGTACAAGCTACTCCACTTGCAACAAACCAGGTATGACAATTAAGTCAACCAACGGTCGTTACCAGGCGGCTTAAAATACACCCATCCGATTCGAACTAAATCAATATATCAAAAAAACAACATCGATAAGAGCCTTCATTCAAAAACGTTCCTCAATTTGTAAAAGTTAAGTACAAACGAATTCATGAGTAAGGTATCGTTCACATCTAGTTAAACTAAGTCAATGCAAAAAAAAAATAATAAGAATCAACGCACGAATACACGAAGCTTTCCGCTTACATTTACTAAGTTAGCTTAAAAAGTTCTCATTGAACATTACTTTACAAACACTCATGGTAAAACTGCACACAAACATAGTAAACTATCTAGTAAATTCTTAAGTTGAAGTTGACCCAACAATTTTGTATACTACGTTAATTTTCCGTATCTATACTTGAATGTATACGCAAGTGTTAGCGGAATTGTGCTAAACATTTGCCAATTCTTAATTTTACGTACGTTAATTCAATTCAAATAAATGTAAACGACCCTTAAAACAAACGGTTTAAAACAAATAATAATTTAGTACCGTTCCACATCTTGTTGCATTGTTAAAAAAAATCCCCTTCATATGTTCTAAAAATAGAATGAAAACGCCCAAATTTATGCCTCCGCGACAGTGGTTATTTTACAATCTGAACTAAACATTATTAACTTATATTTTATCTATTGTTTCCCATAGCAATATATATGAACTCAATTTAAATTAAACCTTAATAAAAAAACATTTGATAAATTGGTGACGAACGCTTCATGAGGGCGTTTTACAAAAGAAAATACGCGCTAGACAATTCTCTACGTAATAAATTTTCAGACAAAGAAATTACATTAGCGGTTGTAATTAGTTAATTTTTCTATAATTGTGGTTTAAACAATCGTAAAAGGTAAAACTAAAACGTGCAAAAGGACAAACTCAAATCTGGTTCAAAACAAAGCATCCCCAAAATTAATCTAAACATATATTGTACATACATACCTCTAGTAACACGTTACAAGGTTCACACACAAGTGTCCCTGCCTCGCCCTTATTTCATTAGTTCTAAAAAAAAAAATTTAAGGCGGAAATTTCTTTCCGATATATTTTGAGAGCAAAAGCGTACAAACAAACTAGCGGTTTAATATGTCGTCTATCTTTCAGGGTAATTATACATCTTTTTTTTTATTATTGTTTAAGTCTGGAACTCTACAACCTGTAGAACGATTTCATAGTACCCTACTAGTCATTTAAGAATTTTACGAAATATTCACAATAACAATCCCTATCTTATGAAATATGCAATAGTTGCATACAATAACTCTATTCATTCATCTACGAATTTTACACCATACGAATTAGTATTAGAACGCACTCAATCACGAGATCCATTAACTTTAATAGAAAAATCATTTTATTCAGACTACGTACAACACCACAATCAAAAATGAGAATCTTTATATAATAGCATTTCAGAAAAATAAAAAAAACGAAAAATAATTAGAAACCAGAAATACCAACGGATCTGAGCAGTCCCAATTTGAAATATATCAAATCGTTTATAAAGCCAACGACTTTACTTCAAAGTTCAATTACAAAACTTCAAAGAAACGCGAAAATACTGCAACATAATCAATCAACGATTAATCAAGAATTGCGCAAATAACCCGTATTGATAAAATTGAAAGTCATTCATGATTTATATGACACACGTTAATCTCTCAAATTATTTTAACATATCAAATTACATAATGATATTGATTGATTTTAAAATTTTTCTTGAATACGTGTTGTGATCCTTGTGCCGACTCTGTTCACTTTCGCCGCGAGTTTAATAGGACAAGGTCAACTTCTAAGTCAATTTGAAAACGTCGAGATTTTTTCGTTTTCTTGTTAAACCACAAACTGGTATGGTTCTTCTATCATAGAATTAAAACTGCGACATGAAATTTTAAGTGGTTCTGCAGAGTAATCCAGAAATTCTATAACCATCCGCAAATTTGAAATAAAGATGTAATAATAAATAAATAAAATGATTAACCTAGTTTGAGTTTTATCGCACTATTTTGCAGGTGAGCATATGTCTTAATTTTACATCGTGTTGCGAATTGTCCACATTTGGGTTTCTTTAATTACATTTGTTTTCTTGATAAAGGCTTTTCTATTTTTGTTGTATTGATGTATTGCTACGTTCTTATATGTCTGATATCCAATGTGATCGTTACTGCCTCATCAACTTTTAATTAGGATGGTTTCAGAAATCAGGTGTCCCTGTACGTTAGAATCCTATATCGCTGGCTACTAAAGTTTAAAGACGTTGGATGTATCTCTACTCGACACGCAAGAAAAAACTTTTATTTTAAATTAAAGCAGACCACAACGTTCGGTAGTGCTTTCTCTTTCAGATGCTTTTAATTTTAGCGTGTTAATCCGATAACCCCAAAGTACAGTACGAAGTATCTTATGCTAGTTATAATCTGGGAGTTATTGACATCAAACTATCCAAAAGGACGCATTTCTGTGCATACACGTATGTTATCTTAGCTTAAGTAATTTGCCACAAGGTAATTTATCCTTAATTATGGATGATTTTATGTCAATGTTAATTTACTATTTAGACGGTATTATCAATTCTTGTATGTAATTTTATCGAAGTACATTTAATTACTTCGACGTATTCCTTAAATCAGTTAAAGTGGCGCTTCTTATCTTACTAACGGTTAAATACGAATTCACGCACACTCTAAAGCTAGTTTGGTTATGTTATCCATACAAGAAGTAATAAGGACTGGTCTAGTTCTGTAGCTAATGTATATAATGTTATTTAAGTGTTAACTAGTTATTTGATGTGTCGTCGTTTATACAACTTGATTGCAGAAAACAATAATAAAATTGAACTATAAAAGAGAAAACACGATATTTGTAAAAATTCCCATATTATATATCAAAAGATATTTGACGCTCAAGTAATGCTTACGCTTCCAGTTACTGAAAAACTGTTATAAATTGTTCCAAAAAATATCCTAATACTAATGTTTGTGGACTGGATCAAGTTTTAATTAATCTTTTTATAATATGATTTTCCGGAATATTCTGTTGGAAGTTCTTCCTCTTGTTGCGGTTATTTTCCGGTGAGTTAATAATTGAATAATCCAATCAGTGTAATTATTCTATTGTTTTTAGTGTTTTTTTGTTTTGGATTTTCTAGGATCCTTATCCTAGTTGAAGATTTCATAATTTTTATCAATTGTCTTTGGTTAAAATAAAATTGCCTTTTGAAAGGATATGTAATCCGTCAGATTCTAGTTCTCTTAAATTACAACTATTTATATCCTTTTGCTTATGAAAAACAGAGCAACGTAAGCAGATCCCGTGTACGAACATTCTATATAAACTTATCGCTTCTCAAACGGAATGTTCATAGAAGTTGCTTTGCTACGTACATGATATCTTTGTTGTATAAGATTATGGAAAATCGACACTATAAGTTTTACTTACGTTTCTGAACAGCAGCTATCCACAGATGTAATTTACCACAGTA
Organism: Abscondita cerata; assembly: GCA_030710515.1. NCBI lineage: Eukaryota > Metazoa > Arthropoda > Insecta > Coleoptera > Lampyridae > Abscondita > Abscondita cerata. The sequence continues at coordinate 118,793 of JALBCR010004727.1, read as the reverse complement.
TACAGGAAACCAACACATACGGATTGTTACTTCTATAAAGAATCTAACCATAAGAAGACATCAATGTTGAAAACGTTTGTGAAGAACGTTACGGGCCATATAAGCAGAATACTAAAAACACATAGTCTGAACTATGTTTACAAATCTACATAGACTGCAAAACCATTTACGTTCAATAAAGAATATTTGATTACCATCATCATGACAATGGCTGGAGTTTATAACATACATTGCTTGCGTACTTTAGTGTACGTGGGGCAACCAAAAGAAGCATTGAGAAGCAGACTAGGAACTTTCGTCTATATCAATGAGATAAATTCTCTGTCGTATTTCTCCTAGGAAACACAACTATGTTCGGAAACGTGGAAACCATAGAAAAACCAGTGAAATTTCAATAGAATAAAGGGAGGATATCTGTATTAATAAAGTTTAGTACCCGACGCGTAAAAGTCGGAAAGTCATAATAATAATATTCTCAATTAAAAACTTAAAATTAAAAAGTTCTTTATACATATAAATAAAATACGTTTCTAACTAGTAGTAATTTAATATTATTTTGAAGAAGTTGGTATGGTATGGTATACAAGAAACAAGACATTCATCAGAAATGTAGTGAAGCGAGTCATTAATAAATATAATTAATGGTCACCTGTCGTAAAAGTCAACTCCTTATGTTAAAGATCACTTAACGAACAATTTTCAAAACAACGAGATAACATTTTAAGTAAACGTTCAAAATGATTAAATAACACCCGACAATATTGATACTAAAACAAATGAAGGTCACCTAATGACCGTATCTAGAATTACTTATTAGATATTGATTAAACACAAATTGTTGACTAAAAAAAATTTATACAAAACTTGCTGTTTGCATCAGAACTCCAAAGTGTAGGGTGATGCACCTAACACATCGGTTATAACGGTAAAACGAGTTGCCTATAAGATTTTGTAGTGAAATATATGATTTTACTCAACCAAAATGTGAACTGTAGAAAGTATTTGTCAAATCGACGTATATCTAGTTGTCTTTACTTGTGTGACAGTTTTTACTCTTAAAATCCACACATTTATTCCGACATGAATGTTTGACATTGATAGCCGTCCATAAAATAACATAAAAGAATAGTCAATAAAAAAGGATGGAGGAGGTAGGAATAAACATAGATATAAAAATGCAATAGAGGAAATATACGAAAAAACAAGGTGTAGAACGAGGGTAGGGAGGAAGCTAGGTAGAGAATTTAGGACGGAAAAAGGACTAAAACAGGGATGTCCGCTAAGTCAAATCTTATTCTCGATATGCATTAGTGATCTTGAAGAGGAAATGGAAAAAAATCAAGTAGGAGGAATAGTAGTAGGAAGGAAAAAGATATGTGTTTTAGCATACGCGGATGACATTGTGGCAATAGCGAGAAATGAAGAAGAAATGAGAGGAGTAGTTAAATTTATGAAGAAATAGCTGGAAAAGAAAAAACTAGCAGCAAATGTCGGTAAAACAAAAATTATGAAATTAAAAAAGAAAAGGAAGAAGAAAGGAAGTGAAATGGTGGTGGGAGGAGGAGGTGGTAGAGTGAGTAGACATGTATAGATACTTAGGTTACAACATCAGATACGATAACAAAGATGAAGACCATATAAAAGAGATGAAAATGAAAGAAATAGAATAGTAGGACAAGTATGGGGTTAGGGGAAAGGATATTTGGTAAAGATATAGAGAAAAGGAGATGGATGTTTGAAAAGTTGGTAAGAAGTGTGGTACTGTATGGAGCGGAGATTTGGGGTTGGAGGGAATGGCAAGAGCTGGAGAAGATACAGGAGAAATACTGGAGGTGGACGTTAGGCCTAAAGAAGGAGACACCGGGGTATATAAAGGAAGAAGAGCTAGAAATAGAAAAATAAGGATACAAGCAGGAAGAATTGCAGTAAGGTATGAAGAAAAAATGGGAAGTAGGAAGGAAAATGAAATACTATATGAATGTTGGAAAGAGATCGAGGCACAGAAGGTAAAATATGGGGAAGAAGAATGAAGAAAATACTATGAAAGAGTGGGATACGCGAGAGAAGAGATAAAGAGATTAGGAGAGTAGGGGAGAAAGATGGAGGAGGAAATAATTGCAAGAGATAAAGATACACAGAAGCAGGATAGAAGGGCAAAAATAAAAGAAGGATAAAAATAATGACAGACAAGCCAACAGAAGGAAAAGGAATGAATGAAATAAGAATAATTGCAAGGTTCAGAATGGGTAATGAAGAAAAGGAAAATAAATATTGAATGAGTGATGAGGAGAGATTATGCAGGTTGTGTGGGGATGAATGGGAAAATATAATACATATGAAAGAGGGATGCAGGGAAATAAGACAAGAGGAAAAGGAATGGAAGTTACTACTAGGAGAGAAAGGGTAAGGAAAACAATGGATGAGGGAAGTGTTGGAGAGGAGGAAGGTGATGGAGGAAAGGAACAGAAAAATACTAAAATCTTAGAGAAAAGAGGGATGGGAGGGAAACAGGAATTAGTTATTCAACGAGGTGGACTTTAGGATTAGATAATAAAAGACCAGGATACCTTACAATTCAAACAGGAAATAGAGCACTGAAACTGAAGGAAAAGATGGAAAACAGAAAAGAGAATAAAATGCTGTACATATGTTAGAAAGAGATAGAGGAACAAAAAGTGAAATAAGGTAAAGAAGATAGGAAAGCATATTATCAAAGAGGAGGATACGCAAGAGAAAAAAATAATAAAAGCTAAGAGGTGAAGGAAGAAAGATGAAAGAAGAAATAGTAAAAAAAAGACAAACATAACCAGGTGCAGGAAGAAGAACGAAGATTAGACAAGGAAGATATAACGACAAATACAACGATTTAATAATGGATGGAATCAAATATGAATAAAAAGAAAATGATTGTTAAGGTTTTTTTAGTTAAATTTCGTATTTAGTCTTAAGTTTAAAAGTTTGTGAAAGAACCGAATCACTTTGTTATTTTAAAAGACAAATAAATTTGATTTGATTTGATTTGAGTAGTCAATAAAAAGACACTTTATTGCTTAAAAACTGTATCATAAGCAGCGCAAAGTCAGCCGGTTGACTATAAAGTATTTTCAAAAATCGTATGATCAGTGCGATCATTTGGGCAAGATATATACAGTGTGCCTGATATTTTTGTATGGGTATCCCTGTTATTATTACTGTTACTGTTAATAAGACACTTTAATGTATGAATGTAAGCTTTCGCGGCTGTTGTCACTAATAAGATAATAAAGATAATAATCTTAGGACGCTTAAATATTTGTTCATTGACCCACAATAATTCTGAACTAATAGAGGTGATATCCGTTTCTGAATACATAGTTGTGGTTGTCAGATAATATTCTTTATGATGCAGTTGTAATTGAAGGATATTCACTTATTAGGAGATATCGTAATGGTAGAGGTGGAGGTGTTAGAATATATCTTCAGAATAAATTTTTGTACGTAAAAATCAAGTCAGAGAGTAACATAGAGCAACTGCGGATTAGGAGTAAGATAGGTGGTTGTAATGTGACAATTGGTGTTGTTTATAGGCCGCCTTCTCTGAGTCGTAAAACATTTCTGGACTAAATAGAAAATACGTTGTCCATAGTATCTCTTACCACTGACTATTTGTTTTTATTAGGATATTCAAACATCGATATGTTAAGTCCTGAATCGATTACATTACAAACTCTGTTGAATAATTTTGATCTAAAACAAACAATAGAAGTTCCTACTAGAATAACACTTTTAGATTTAATTATTACTAAAAATGAAGGATAAATAATAGAGATAGGCGTAATTAGTATTCATGGAAATCTTGATCATGATTTTGTGTATGCCCTTGAGAATATTAGAATACAAAAAACAGACAAATGTTTCAAAAAAATGCGTGATTTCAAACATACAGAACAACTACACTTTTATTACGACTCACAATCCACACGATGGCTCAATATTTATCATTTAGATGATATTAATAGTAAAATTGAGTTTGTACTTGATAATTTGCTTTTGCTTTTAGATATTCAAGCATCATTCCGAACATATCGATTTACAAAGCCTCCTGCTCCATGGCTTACCGATGAACTTCGTCATATGATGTTTTTAAGAGACACAGAATTACAACGTTTTAAACGATCTCAGAATGCAAAATCTTGACGCGATAAAAAACTATATTATCAAAACGTATTCTCTACCGTTAATCAAAATAAGGTGTGGAAGGAAATGGGGAAATTAACTGGTATTAAAAACTGCTAGCCTACCAATTAGTTTATCGGATTCGAATAAAATAAATGATTATTTTCTTTATTCTGTTGCAAATTTGACTATTTGTGATACTCTAAAATCTTTCTACCAGAACAATATATTGTTAAATTCACCAATATCATTAACACTACAAGCTGTTACTGAACAGAATGTATTAAATGCTATTAACAAAATTGTATCCTCTAGTACTGGTATTGATGGTGTGAGTATTTTTGTTATTAAAATTACTCTTCCGTTTCTGCTACCTATCCCAACACATATAGTCAATTTCTCTTTTAAAACATTCACATATCCAGACTTATTCAAACGTGCAATTGGAGTCCCATTACCAAAAACATCAAACCCTACATATTTTAAAGACATTATACCAATTAGCTTACTTCCGGTCCTATGCAAAATACAAGAAAAGATAATTTTGCAGCAATTTAGTAGTTTTGTTTATGAAAATCACATACTTTCTCCGGTACAGTCTGGTTTTCCACCTGGCTATAGCTGTAATTCCGCATTTCTAAAAATTGTTCTTGTCCTGTTTGATTTTTCAAAAGCATTCAAAACAATGAATCATTCATTGCTATGTCATATACTGGTTTCTCTCAGTCTACCATTTTATTTGAATTGAATAGGTTTGAATACGTTTCTGATGAAATTGACAGAAACCACCAACATGTGCATAATCCCACGAAGCGGCAGTTATTTTCCAAAAAGCTTGCATATAAATTGATAAAAACTTACGTATTTTTCTACGAAATGTGTAGAACGTATAATAATTATCAAGGTTTATAAAGTAAGCAAATCATTCAAAATAACACATATTCTTCTGATAAATCAAACTTCAATAATGCTTTGATACAAAAATACCAATTTTTGTACGGGAAGTTCTTGAACACGTAATCAAAGAGAGTAAAACATTATTTTTACATTTTGAAACGAATTTGTAGGTCCAATGATGCGGAAAATTTCTAAAACGCAAAATATCTTTAAGTTTTCGGTATGAAATTGCGTATCGTAAACAATAAATGCATCAAAGGAAAGGAACACTAACTGCAGCGTATATTTAACAACAGAAAAGCACCAAAAAACTGCACCAAACACTTTACTTGGACACGTGTTTCAATAGCTAAGCTATCGTCATCAGCGATGTAAAATTACATTAAGTTTACTTTTTTAAACGAATTTTTATGTCCAAGGTCCAAAAACCAAAAAATTACATTTTAATTTTTTCCATTGTTAAAAATTTGATTTGTGCACAAAAATTATTTATTTTCGCACTTAAAAATCGAGAAAAAAATAACAAAACAAATAATTATAAACCTCGATCCGAAAAATTGCAAAATTACGATTGTTATCTTTTTTTATTCACGTATTTACTTGAAACAGTTAGGGTGATATAAATTTAAAAAGTACATTTTGATATTATTGTTATATTTATATATTTTCTTGAGACACTTTAGGTGTTTTTGTAATTTTTTTCTGTATAGTTCCTACGGACCAATAGGAAAATAATGATAGATAAATATACATAAAAACAATTAACAGCTTTTATCTCTAAACCCAAACGTTTACAAAATATGACCGTTCAAAGTTTATCTGAAAGTTTTAAACGATATTCAAAAATTGTTTGTGTACACTCATGAAATTTAAAACTTGGACACCACAATTTCTGTAAACAAAAGTTTGCACATTGTGAAGCGGGCTTAAGGGTATCATTTACAATTCTAACAGCAGGTAGTCTTAGCAGGGGTTATCTTATAGAAAGACTGTAGAATGAATCATTACACTAAGCACGTTTTAGAAAATAGGTAATTTACGTTGCTTACTTAATTTTTTTCTTTAAGGAATATATTTGAAGGTATCGCTAATTGAACACCATAGTTCGATTAATTATCGAATCAAAATTTTGTTTAGGAAATGTTTACAAAATGACCAATGTAACAACCCTTAGAGCAATATGACTCAAAGGAAGTAAATTAAACAAGCAAGGATATTCTATTGTTATTGAAACTTATTCATAAAGTAAAAACCATTTCCTTGTAATGCTAATGGACAGGATTTTCTTTTAAGTATTAAGATTACTGTATCATTTTGTGAATATTTATTTTGCGCCCATCTTTTAAGTATCGTATGCGCGCCCCTCCCTAATTTTCTTCGCGCCGTTCGTAAAAGAACCTTTCGAAGCCAGTACGAACTTATAAGTAGTACTCGGTGCACGTACTAAATTTATACATTTTGTATTACCGCATTTTCATTAGCCCCTTTGGGCAGTGTGTAATGAGTACAATTTAGCACCAATATATTCATTAATTACCAGTCATCGAAGTGTTTGAATACTACGCATTACCTATGGAAATACAATTCAGCTAACGATTTCCATTTCGAAATTGTTGGCTCTGCTGCTCATTCTAAAGGTAGAGGACATCTCCGCTACATATTGGTCATTCGAGCCGCATGGTCCTTCATTTTCATCGTTAAAGAAAAGTAAGAAATTCTTAAATTACTCGTTACAAATTTAAGAAACATCGACGAAAACACTTCACTCCATTGAGTGGGAGAGAGGCGGTATATTGGAAATTTCAACGTGGAAGCAAGATAGCGTCGTCCCGCCAAAGTTGCTTCGCGAAGGACATTCTAGCACCTGCACGTCTGCCGGTCTCGAATCCCCTCGCCCCTGGGCCAAGAGCGTCACACGTCATCTCTATCCAACGTCGAAGAATAGTAAGTCCCTCTCTTTTATCCTTTCATTCCTTACGAATCAGGTCTTTTTTCGGTTAAATATTACAAGTTAATTGGAATACTTGTTCTTTATTAACACGATATTCATTGCTTTCACGGATTTACGCTAAATATATTTAGTTTACAATATTTTTAATTTATGTTCAATAGAAAATATCGCGTTAAATTTGCGCCGTTAAGTTTTAGTACATTTTTGCCGTCACTTGATATACAACAACGACGTTTTACGCCCTCGCGTACGTTTGTCTTTTATAATTAGCTACGACTTATTTAAATTATTTAATCACACCAATTGGTTTGATTCGTTCTGCTACACACGCGAAATTGTCATTTATTCGATTTATTCAAGTGCATTTAGCATTTATTGAAAATGACCTCTAAAAAAGAATTGAAAATTCTATTTGTTAACGCGAAAGCCATTGTTGAGCATGTTCACGAGTTCGACGATTTTATTAAACAATTAGACGAAACGGTTACGGAAAGCGATTGTAAAATGCTTAAAATCGAATTCGAATATTTCCGACCATTGTTGGACAAATACGAAACTGCGATTAATTCAATAATAGCTACAAATGCCGACATCGGTGAGCTACCTAACCTGTCCCATTTTCGCAGGCAATATTTTGCAATTTCGGTTGCTGCCGAAAATATTTTGGACAAATTTATCAAATCAAAAATAATTTCTCGTAGTAACTCGGCCGAATCTATTATTTCCAGCGCGTCCACCAGAAGGTCGAACGTTAAGGACAATGTTAAATTGCCCACAATTTCGTTGCCGAGCTTTGACGGAAATTATCAAAACTTTCGTAGTTTTTTTGAAACCTTTCAAGCCTTGGTAGGTTTGAATGGGGACTTAGCCCCGACAGAAAAATTTTTTTATTTAAAGAATTGTTTAAAAGGGTCTGCTGCGCATATGGTAAATGAACTCAAATCAACGGAATCCAATTACGATGTAGCCATCACCTTACTGAAGGAACGCTACGACAACCGAAAATTATTAATTTTCAGTCATTTTGAAGGCCTTTTAGAATCTCCTAGACTAGTTAAGGAATCGAATTTAAGGGATTTTATGATAATCTCATTAAACATTTACGCGCAGTTGAGAACGAAGACGTCACCGACATCGAATATAAAGACGCGGTCATTGCGTACGTCGTTAAAAATAAAACTGACTCTCGTACTTCGGCAGCCTTTGCCAAAAACTTTCCCAAGAAGATTCCTTCCATTCAGGAAACTTCTAAATTTTTATCTGATAGGTGCAACGTCATTGATGACACTAGCAACCTCACTAAAACCTCAACCCTTAAGAAAAACGATTCTAAGGGATCTTACACGTTGGCTCAAACGTCATCATATTCTTGCAATTTGTGCAAGGAGGAGCATTTTTTAAATTATTGCCCCGCCTTCTTGGCCTTATCTACTAAGGCCCGGTTCCACAAGGCAAGATCACTTAAAATTTGCTTGGTATGTCTTCGCCATGCAAATAAATCGAAGTGCACGTCCACTTCAAATTGCAAATTTTGTAATCTACGCCATAATTCTTTATTATGTTTTAAAAAGGCGGGTCTTCTTAATACAAATGAAGCTCAGTCACGCTCAAATGTTAGCGTCCCTTCCTCTGGCGCTTCAGACGAAGGTGTTCACCCAACAGCTGGAACTTCAGCCAGCTCCTTTTGTAATTTAGCTAGATCCACTGAGGTCTTGCTAGCCACCGCTCAGGTCAGAGTGATTAGTGGCAACAAATCTTTCACTGTTCGTGGTCTATTAGATCCCGGCTCTCAGCATAATTTGATTTCTGAGAACTTACATACAAAATTAAATTCTCCTCACAGGTCCATTGATCTCGTTTTAAGAGGAGTCAATGACGCCGTGTCGTCATGTTCTAAATATACTTCGGTGGAACTACAATCCACCACAGGACGCTTCAAGGTCAACCTCGATTGTTTGATCGTACCTACGATCACTGACCAACTCCCTAGAGTTCACTTCGACAGGGATCGCTTAGATATCCCCCTCATCTCCGTCTCGCGGACAGTTCTTATAATGAACCCGGGGACATTGACATTCTACTCGGCTCCTCTATGTTTTATAAAATTCTTTTACCTAAAAGAATGTCGTTAGGCACTTCTTTACCTACCTTACAATGTACCCTATTGGGTTGGGTCGTTGCGGGCGATTTGCCTAAATGCAATACCTCACCTTCAAACATTTATATTTGCGGGTTTACGACAATACCTCGTCATTCCACTCCACAAGTTGAAGATTCAGATCTTGACTTACAAAGGGTGCTTAGTAAATTTTGGGAATTAGATAATCCTGTTCCTTTTCTTGATCGATCATTGCTCTCCAACGAAGAGAGATTCTGCGAAGACCACTTCGCGAATACGACGTATCTGAACGACTCTGGTCACCTTACGGTTTCTATACCTTTCAATTCGAAATTGACGTTGTTAGGTGACTCTAAGCAAATTGCTGAATCCCGTTTCTTTAATCTGGAGAGACGCCTACAAAGTTCACCTGAGCTTCTCAGGGAATATTCAGAATTTATGGACCAATACGAGTCCATGGGTCACATGACCAAGGTTTCTGACTCCGAAAGTCATTATCCTTCGGAGTCCCACTTCATCGAGACCATCAATGGCCCGGTTGATATCGCGGACATTCCTCCGCAATTTTACCCCCATCATGCTGTTATCAAACAGTCGTCGCTTACCACTAAGCTGCGTGTAGTTTTCGACGCTAGCGCATTGTCTTCTTCGAACATTTCAGTAAACGACACTCAAATCGTCGGACCTCAAGTACAGGATAACTTATTCGATATCTTGCTCAGGTTCCGCACACATCCGATCGCCCTTTGCGGCGACATCGCAAAGATGTATAGAATGATCGACATCGATCTCCCGTGCCGAAAATTCCAGCACATTTTGTGGAGAAACAATCCCAAAGACCCCCTCGATATTTACCGCTTGAACACGGTCACCTACGGTACCGCAGCAGCCAGCTATCTGGCTACTCGTTGTCTACGTTTTCTTGCTGAGCTACACAAAGACTCCTTTCCTGAGGCTTCTCGAGTCATCTCCAGGAACTTTTACATGGATGATTTACTTTTTTGTACAGACTCAGTCGAAAGGGCATTGAAAATAAAGGAGGACATTTCATCCTTACTCTCTTCGGCAGGGTTTACCATTCGCAAATTTTTGTCGAATGTTCCTGAAGTTCTTGGTTCATCAAGCCCCGAAGATGTTGAATTATCTACGTTACCGATCGAAGGACGTTCAGATTCGAAAACTTTAGGTCTCCATTGGGACTCCTTGAACGATTCCTTATTTTGCAAAATCGAATTACCCGACGACATTTCAACTGCTACTAAGAGAAAAATGCTATCAATTATAGCTAAAATTTTTGACCCCTTGGGTTTCTTTCTCCAGTCGTCATCCGAGGCAAGTTGTTCATTCAAAAATTGTGGCAGCTTGGCCTTACTTGGGATGACCCTGTGCCAGAGGATCTTATTCCTCATTGGTCTAGTTTCAAGGACCAACTTATCGTTTTGAACGATGTTCGTATTCCACGTTGGATTGCTTCACCCGGCTCTCATGGGTTAATCGCCGAATCGTTTTCGCCGGCTATGAATTTACCGGCTCATGCAAGAGTTGAGTTGCATGGATTTTGCGATAGTAGTGCTGTCGCGTTTGGTTGTTGTTTTTATTTGCGCTTTGTTCTCCCTGAGGGCACCGTGCACAGCAACCTCTTATTCTCTAAGGCAAAGGTAGCGCCTTTGCGCACTGTTAGTATTCCCCGTTTAGAGCTCTGCGCCGCCGTTTTGATGGCTCAATGGTGTTTCAAAATATTTAATGATTTTGACATAGCCTTTCACGACGTTTTTCTGTGGACCGATTCCAAAATTGTCTTAAGCTGGATCAATGCCACACCCAATAAATACAAGGTCTTCGTTGCAAACCGCATTGCGGTCATTCAGGAGTGTACTAACACCAAAGATTGGCATCATGTCGCCACATTTAATAATCCTGCGGATTTAATCTCCCGAGGAACTAATATAGCCGATTTGAAATACAATCATTTGTGGTTTCACGGCCCAGAATTTTGAGTCAAGATCAGTCCCATTGGAACATTGACTCCACAATCATTAATTTCAACGAACTACCTGAAGTTAAAAAACACAGCTTTGGTAAATGCTGTTTCGGCTCTACCAAACGATACCGTTTTTGGAAAACATTCTTCTTTAGGAAAACTACAAAGAGTTTTCGCGTATGTTCTACGATTTATTCATAATTGTCGCGACTCCGACAATTTATCTGGCCCATTAGAGGTTTTGAACTTAAAATTCTTTAGTCACGTTGACCAAGCTCTGTCAACGTGAATCATTTCATACAGAGATTGAGACCATAAGGCGTGGTGGTCGCTTGAAGTCGTCTCATATTCAATCCCTTGATCCTTTTTAGATCCTCAGGGATGCTTACGTGTTGTCGGCAGGCTCACGAATTCCAGCTTCGAATTTGAGAAAAAACATCCTGCGTTATTGCCAAAGAATCACAAATTTACCGAATTAGTTGTTCGACATTATCATAAAGAGCTGCTCCATGGTGCTAACGTTCTCTACAATATAAGAGAGCGTTTCTGGCCGATCGGTGGCCTTTCTTACATTAAGAACATTATAAGACATTGCGTTCCTTGCTTTAGAGTCAAACCAATTGTCAAGCACCCTATGATGGGTAACTTACCCAATACGCGTTTAAATTTAGTTTATCCGTTTTATAACGTTGGCCTGGACTACGCAGGTCCCATGATGATAAAGGACGGACGCACGCGAGGGGCACGACTCAGCAAATGTTACATTTGTATATTTGTATGTATGGTTACTCGTGCCTTGCACTTGGAACTAGTCGCATCCTTGTCTACGGATGCGTTCATAAACGCACTTAAACGCTTTATTGCCCGCCGAGGTTTACCACGATGCATAGCTAGTGACAATGCAACTAATTTTCGCGGTGCTAAGTCAAAAATTGACAATTTGTATTCGTTACTTCATCGAAATGAATCTCGTAACGAGATTATTAATTATTTATCTCTCCATTCAATTAAATGGGAGTTTATTAACCCAAGCTCGCCCCATGAAGGCGGCCTATGGGAAGGAGCAGTCAAATCTGTAAAAGCACATATGAAACGTGTTCTCGGCAATGCAAACTTAACTTTTGAGCATTTTTATACGACTCTGACCATGATCGAGTCAATTTTAAATTCAAGGCCGTTGTCCCGAATTTCAACGGACCCTAATGACCTTACTCCTTTATCTCCCGGTCATTTTCTGATCGGTCGACCCTTGAACTCCCTACCTGAACCTGATATTACTGTAGTGCAAGAAAATCGTCTGAACGTTTATCAACGCTCCCAGAAATTGGCTCAGCATTTTTGGAAAAGGTGGAGCAGGGAGGTCGTGTCTGAGTTACAACGTCGTCAAAAATGGATCCAGCGCCTGCCGGATCTTCTGACCTGCGACACTATAGTCCTTATCCAGGAGGACTCATTGCCACCACTGAGGTGGTGCTTAGGCCGCGTCGTGCAGCTTCACCGTAGCCGCGACAACGTGCTTCGTGCTGCGTCTATAAGACTGCCCACTGGCAACATAGTAAGGCGTTCAGTACATCGTTTGTGCATCTTGCCAGCTTAGACTGGAGTGTTTTGAGTGTACATAGTTTTAAGATTTCTTAAATCTAACATCATTTCCTTGTATTTAAGTTTTATACGCAACTAACTTTGTATATTGTATCGTACAAGATTGTATTATTTGTACATTTATTTGTTTGCGCATTTGTAATTATTTACTTATCGTCATTAAGCATTGCTTATGTTTTTGTTAGATTTAAGATTTAATTTTGTTGAAACCAGGGTGATTTCAAGGTGGGGGAGTGTATCATTTTGTGAATATTTATTTTGCGCCCATCTTTTAAGTATCGTATGCGCGCCCCTCCCTAATTTTCTTCGCGCCGTTCGTAAAAGAACCTTTCGAAGCCAGTACGAACTTATAAGTAGTACTCGGTGCACGTACTAAATTTATACATTTTGTATTACCGCATTTTCATTAGCCCCTTTGGGCAGTGTGTAATGAGTACAATTTAGCACCAATATATTCATTAATTATCAGTCATCGAAGTGTTTGAATACTACGCATTACCTATGGAAATACAATTCAGCTAACGATTTCCATTTCGAAATTGTTGGCTCTGCTGCTCATTCTAAAGGTAGAGGACATCTCCGCTACAATTACAATAGAGAACTTATAAACTTTCGAAAATATCTAATTATAAATATTTATACTGCAATTGCGCTTTTTTTTTAATAATTTCTTAGCAATAACATACACGTTCTTGGTTTTAAGTCATATGTCATAAATTTGATATGATATAAATTTGTGTTTCTAATATTACATCACAAACTAATCTTTATTCGCCAAAAAATTGTTGCTTAAGTTGTAAAGCTTCGTACACACCTGAACAACAAACCGAGCAACAAACATAACAACGAACCGAAAGTCAAACAGAACGACAAACGATCTTTTATGATTTCCACAATCCGAACAACAAACGGAACGTTTGTGCTGTTCCCATAATTATTTTCAGTAGTTTTCAGTTCATATATATTTATTATTGAGAAGAGAAAATTGCGGAAAACAAGAAGATAGTGCCAACCAAATTTTTACGCACAAAGAAGAGTAAAAAATATAATTTACTTCGCTTTTTTTTATTTTGGAAATTTCCGCCCAAATGATGCTAATAGGGACATCATTTTTTCTTGCATTCTTAAACACTGATTAATTTAAAACATTTTTCTTCTGTCAACTCCATAATATTACCTAAAACACAACAAACCCACAAAAGGGAGGACAAAAATAAATAATTTAATTCTCCCGCATAAGTTTGTTCGCCGTTTTGTTTAGATTCGTCCAAACCTGCAAACGCATTCGCGCGCATTTTCTTTGATGTCGGAGAAAAACCGACAAGTTGCGGGAACGCCGCAAACCGTTCGTGGAACAATCAGGACTTGCGAATCTGTTCTAAAATTCGTACGTAGCACCGTCCAAATTAATGTTCCGATTGCCGTTCGGTTCGTTGTTCTGTTTGTTCCTCGGTTTGTTGTTCAGGTGTGTACGAAGCTTTACAATAAGCATATTAATATGAACTATATCTTATGAAAGGAGAGTTATGTAACTATAATTAACGACTTAACGTTACGTTAGTAGATTCCATTTACTATTTACACATATTTTCTTGGAACATTCGATAATTAACTATCGGGATATGATGACCCTATACTTCGCAGGTTGTGCGCAACTGGATACAAGCAAATAACTTGGAGCTGTTACCCTGGCCAGCAAAAAGCCCAGATTTTAACATTATCGAAAATGTTTGGGCTCGAATACTTGCTGTTATCCGAAGACAACAAGGGCCAAATTTTATACCAGTAAACCGTAATGCACTAATTGCAGCCATTGATACCGCATGGAAACGATTAATATTAATTATATTGATACCTTGAGCAGACGCCTCCAAGAATGTATCAATAATAATGGAGGTCACACCCATTATTGATTTCTTATATTTATTTATATAGTAATACCTTTATTTAAAAAAAACGTTTTCATTTAATTTTAAACTATAACTTGGTATCTTAATTATAATTATGTAATAAATTCTTGTCAAAAACTAAATATATACGTTGACAATAAGAATTGCCTTAGTTTTTATTTTCACTTTTATATTAACTACAGAAAAAAATGAAACGTCATAAAATATACATTTTGTAAGGACTAAATATTATGAATAGAGAGTTTAATGATTTTTTTTAATAACTTACAATAATTAGTAGGTTAGATTTATTTAAAAATAAGTAATAATCAGTCAACCCAAATAACCATGTTTAGTTTTTGATTTAATTTAAAAGTTATTGCTTGTAGACGTTTTTAAATCAAAATTATTTCTAATTTTATTTTGTAAACATTTCCTAAACAAAATTTTGATTCGATAATTAATCGAGCTATGGTGTTTAATTAGCGATACCTTCAAATATATTCTTTAAAGAAAAAATTAAGTAAGCAACGTAAATTACCTATTTTCTAAAACGTGCTTAGTGTAATGATTCATTCTACAGTCCTTCTATAAGATAACCCCTGCTGAGACTACCTGCTGTTAGAATTGTAAATGATACCCTTAAGCCCGCTTCACAATGTGCAAACTTTTGTTTACAGAAATTGTGGTGTCCAAGTTTTAAATTTCATTGTACATCGTTTTAAAGAGAAAATTGTTAATACGTTGCCCCAACCTGGCGGCTTTTTTAATATGTCGTAAAATTTTAGAGTATTAACAATAATTATTATAAGTATTATACGTATTATTTATGTGTTGCAGTTGATATTAGTTTATCGCAGCGTCTACGGCCTCCGCCGCCCATCCACCTTCTTCCTCTTTCACTTCTACCGCCGGCCCCTTTCGCCGCCATCGACTTTTTATTTAGGTTTTCTAATGTTTTTAAAAGCCAAATTCCTGAATTTGCTGTATTTTTGTAACTATAAAATGGTAGTTAAAAAAGATATTAATTAATCATTAACTACTTACTTTTTTCCTCAAATTCTCATCACTCTCATCATAATTTTCCTATAATACGAATTTAGTTAACTTATACAATAAAATAGAAGAAGCGAATTAATTTACATTATCGTTCTGTTTCTCGTCATCTAGCTGAAAATAATACTTTTTTGTATTTATAATAGTAATAATTAGAAATTTCTTACACACTCCTCCACCTTTTCCGGGTTTGGAGGGAAGACATCATCCTCGTCACTTCCCTCCATCCTCTCCGGGTTTGGAGAGAATCTCCTCCTTGACGATAGGGTTGCCCATAGGAATAGTTAAATGATTATCTTCCACTATTAAATGTTAAACAATTAGTTTGAATGACACAAATGTTACTTACTCGTTGAACAGCATAAACTGCACTAATAGCTGTCTGTCTCAATGCGAATTTGATAAAGACACGGTTTTGATCGCCAATTTGTAAACATTAAACGCAAGCCGCTTCGCTGATCCTAAAGTAGTTCTTTTTATTAAAAAAAATTTTTGATGCAACTCTGTGAATACCTAAAGTGAACAAAAAATAAAGAAAAAAATAAAAAAAGAAAATCTATATTAAAATAAATTTTTTTTGTGTTAATGCAAAAAAAGTACACAAAAAAAGTGCAGAACCAAAAGTGAAAAAAGAAAAACCCCTTTTCATATTAAAACCAAAGCTCAAAAACATAAGTAAGATTAATTTTTTTCTTCAAGAGAAAAAATTGCCCATCATAAAAAAGTATAAATTATTTTTTCCATTCTTATAAAGTAAAAAAACTACAAATTATTTTTTGTAGAATTTTAACCATGAAAAACACCAAATGCATTTTTTATATTAAAAAATACAAAATTAGAGCATAAAATGAACGCATTATAATACATAATATGAGAAGAAACTTTTTTTGTAACTTCTTTAAATATAAAAACGAAAACTATGCAACGCACATTATCGATAACACATTTAAGCGTTTTACGCATAATTAAAAATAACGTTTGTTTGAAAAAGGAATTGTAATTTAAATTGAATAGCATTTATTCAATTAATCGAATGCAAAACTAATCATAAATAAATAATGTAGAACACAGTTTTAAAATTTAATTGGTCGTTTGCATGGGCCTATGTAAAAAGAGAACGTGTTTTGTTTTCAAAGCAAAATATGTTTGTTTTTATGATTGAGCAAGGTCGTTATTTAATAAAAAATTATTTAGAACAGAATTTATTTGGCTCGTTAGCTTTAACATAATAGAACAAAGTTTATGAAGATCAGATCAACGGCTTGTTTAGCAAAATGCTTGCTGTTACGCGTGTGAGTCACGAAGTTTGTGCATAAACAGATTTTTTAATTGAACCTATCTACAGCAAATCCGTTAGAAAATTTGCAAAAGTTCGGTTCTTTTCGTTTTTTGAACCATATTTCTATCACAAACAGATCTAAAGCTAAGCCATTTGAAGTTTTGCAAAATTACGGTTCTTTCTTTTTTTAATCATGTTTTCACGTAGAAGGGTTCCTGAGTTTAAAATCATAGTTATTTCGTATTCACAATTGAAAATTTCTTGAAAAAAAAATTTAAAAAAAAGGTTCTTTTATTTTCTGTGTATACTTCCCATCTCTTATCTGTAGTTAAAATTGCCAATTAATAAATAAATAAATAACTTTATTTGTGTTTCTATACAAAGTACTTACACTCGTCAACAGTTACATAGATAACAAACAATATCACAGTTTACAAGTAGACATATTAAAATCTGTAAACTCATAGTAAGCTTTTAATAACAAATTTTTTTTTATTTTATCTTTAAATAGTTTTATTGGTAAACATCTAATATAGTGTGGCACTTTGTTAAGAAGTAACTGCACCTGATATGTGTGAACATTCTACGACTTATTTAAACGGCAGTGGTTTAATCTGATGTCATCTCTATACCGTGTATCGTATTGATGAATTTCTGATTAAATAGTGAACTGCGTCAAGTTATTTTTTGCGTAGATTAGACTTTCAAGAATGTATGCCAACGGAAAAGTTAGTATATGCAAACTCTTAAAAACATTTTGGAATTCTTCTCGGTAACTTAATCCAACTATAATACATACAGCTTTACGCTGAAGACAAAAAATTTTTTGCTATTGCAATGTATGACCCCAAGTTAGAATTGCATAAGACATAACAGAAGGAGTTTAGGATCCACATAACAACATAAGAATTTAACAGAATCTATCTTGTTTTCTTGACTTGTACGTAACGTTAAGACTAAGTTGACAGTTTTTTTAGTGCTAAGTGTAAGTTGATTGTTTTTACACCAGTTGTTGATAATGCCTAACGCAGTTTCATTTTTGAGTAATGCAGCATCTAGAATACAGTCCTTACACAATAGAGTAGCGTCATCTACATGCAAAATACAAAGAAGTTCTTTATTGAGATTTTCAGACAAATCGTTTATGTAGATTAGGAAAAGTAATGGTCCAAGTATTGAACCTTGTGGCACTCCGTTGTTTATTACAAGTTTTTTGGATTTTTGTTGTTAAAAAAACATTGAAATTTATTATTCAGATAGGATTTTATAAGCGATGTGCTCAAGTCATCAAAATTATATAAGTGTATTAGTTTGTCTAGTAAGATTCTATGTGATATGCTATCAAACGCTTTAGTAAAATTGATGAAAGTAGCCAATACTTTCATCCCTTTCTCAAAAGCTGTTAATGTTTCTGCAGCAAATATATTTACAGCATCCTTGGTACTTTTATTTCTGCGGAATCCAAATTGATTGTTGAAGAATATCTGATTTGATTCACAATGCTCCCTTATTTGACTATCCAGAAGTTTTTCAATAACTTTAGATAAAATTGGTAACAATGAAACTGGTCTGAAGTTATTCACATCATTTATGTCACCTTTCTTATGAAGAGGAATTACGCGAGCTAGTTTTAACACGTCAGGAAAAACCCATATTTTAATAGCTGAATTTATCAGTATAGTCAAGGGAGTAACTATCACACTGGTTATACGTTTGATCACATTTAAACTCATGCCGTAAATATCTTTGGAACTGCTGTTTGTTGTCTGGAATACTAATAAAGTGTTGAATCGTTCCTGTATCTGAACTTAAGAAATTTGTATAGTTCTTTAAGAGCAATAGTTTTATGGTTTTTAACCATCTGATGCATTGTCTGTAGCAATTTTCTTTGGTCTTTAAGGTTTATATCAAACCAACATATTTTATGGTCACGAAACCTTATTTGTTTAGGTGTACATGGAAAAGATGATAAAAACGTATTTTGTAACTTGTCGAAAAAGTAGAAAAATGAAAATTAACGTCGCTATCACGATATAAATAACTCCAATCAACATCTTGTAATTTATTAAAAGCGAATTAACACCTTTATTAGTAATAGGTCGAACTACTGAAGTGTAATACTGTTACGAAACGTTATTCTATAAAAAGTTATCTTTTATATTTCTTTAGTTTTAACAAATATTATTTATGCGATTTAGTGTATGATCTAATTTTCCGATGACTTATTTACCACGCAGTAGTAACATGATTTGGTTCAATACCATTTCCTATGGAAAACCTTATCACGTTAACTTTTGCAAATATTCTTTGTCAATGCGGTTATTTTACATCACCATTAAATCACAAATTTCGCAATAACGCGGGATGTGATTATAATGGAATATGCGCACAAGATATCGAACTCGTATAAAAGCACGACTAAAAACTGTTAACGGGGAGTCACAAGTAGTAGAGTAGTAAAGTCTGCATCTTTAGTCTTCAGTACAGTAGTGAATACAATTCCAATATCCATGGCGAATAAAATAATGTAAGTGTTTGAACCTATTATAATTACTGCTTTTGTTCAATAAACATGTTAAACGCTTATATGCAATTGTCGATTATTCTTCTTAAACTAGTTATTATGATACAGGTTGAGAGTCACGACATCTCGCAAACGCCCAGCTACAACC
The DNA here is from genome assembly GCA_030710515.1 of Abscondita cerata. Taxonomy (NCBI): domain Eukaryota; kingdom Metazoa; phylum Arthropoda; class Insecta; order Coleoptera; family Lampyridae; genus Abscondita; species Abscondita cerata. The sequence continues at coordinate 99,192 of JALBCR010004727.1, read as the reverse complement.
CCCTATAGTGACAATACTAATCTTGAGGAAGGAAATTATTGCAATGTACTTTTATCTCTTGACCAGTATGATCGGAAAATCCTGTCTCAACATTATTAGCAATAAAGTTGGTATGCGAAAAATTTAAATAGTTATTTATGTAACAAGGACAAAAAGTGCACTTTTATGTACGAGACTGAATTTGCTGGCCGAGGCGTTAGCCGAGGCAAGCAAACAGGCGAGGTTATTAAAAAGCACTTTTTCCGAGGTACATATTAATTTTTCCGTTGACCTTAAATTAATTAATTTTCTATTGATTACCGTTTACTGAAAACAAAATGTTTAGTAATTTTAAACAAAAATTTTACGTTTGTTCTGATTTTACTGTACCTAATGTTCACTTCACCGTTCAGTATTGTAACATTTGTGTCAAAATTTATTAAAGGAAATAAAAGCTTTCCGCGTTCGAATATTGTACCGATAAAGCATTTGTTTACAACAATCACATAATTTTATAAGAGCACTTGATTATGATAGGTAATAGGTAAAACATGTACTTTTTTTATAATTTATTAAAATAATAAAAATTACATTTAGGTAGTGTTATTTTGAAGTATATTTAAAAATGTAGTTATAGTTGGAAGCCTACCCTCAAAATTAATGCATTTCTTTAATTGTTTATGATCAAAGATGTAATGAAGTTTCTCCTATTAAACACATTAAAGTCGATTCTTACTAATTGGACATATAATAGTTATAAGACTGAGTTTGTACCGTGGTCAGACTTATAATCATTTTATATTCAATAAAAATATTGCCTGACCGTAAGAAAGTATGCAAACGTAGTTTTTGATTCACTCCGAAAATGTTTCAAAAATGTAATAATCTTCTTTCAGCTTATTGAAAACTGTGAAATCACCTTGTTTTTGTGTACGAATAAATCTTGAACCCAGTAATGTTGATGGCTTATATGATTCTATTTTTGTTTTTCCTGCGACAGAATCAATATTCAAATGATTTTTCACAAGTAATTACTGTTCTTGTGTTTTCCATTAGCATTATTACTTATTTACATCAATCAAATACAGTAATAGAAAGGTACCCATAATTAACTCACTTCTACTGTAAGTTTTTGTATTTTATGATCGTGAAAATTTTGTATCGGAACTCCGCTTCTGTATCAAAATGTTACCTAATAAAGTTGTCTAAAGCAATCTCAAGTCGTATGAATTCTGTCTTACCTTATAAATGAATAACTTTAAAGAAGTTAAAGTGTTACATATTGAAAACAATGTATCAGTATTGTGAGATTACAACCAGGCTCTTCTATATGCTTCGCACATTGTAGAAACTATAAACAATTTATTAATATCATTTCAAAGCACTTAAAATCATTTACTTGTAATTTGAACAACAAATTGTTTTTGTTCAAAGTTGTGTAGGATTGAGAAATTGAGGTTATAAATGGAAGTAAACAAACATTATTCTGCAGTATCTAAAATGTTTCAGTATGTACCTAAAGTACTGTAATATCCTATGTAGTCACTAAATTAATCCTTTCTTAAAAATGGGTTTTCATACAGGGTTACTTCGACTTTATTTAATTTGACATAAAATAATAATTGACATTGACAGATGTTTGCGGACGAAAAGTGTTTGCGGACGAAAAGTATTACAGTTAAAAAAGTGTTACTTTATGATTATTCAGGGAGTACGTAAAACTCAATTTTATAATGAGGTCGACGGAAAAATTAATTTTTAGACGGCTTGTCACGAAAGTGACACATATCAAAGTAGCAACCTAAGATCGAAACTTTAAAATATCACTGACCAGTGTAGAAATAATTCATATCATTCACGGTGCATGATATGAATTCGGCCAATGGATGAAGTCCTATTCCAATCGTCAATTTTTTAGTTTTATAGTTTATACACAAATTCGGATTATTAGGATTTAAATAATTGTGCACAATTATTATTTGAATGAAATATTTATTAATAGAACTAAAAACTTACATTATTAAATGTGCAGTTATTGAAATGTATTACTTTTTTTATTTGAATGTTCAAACATTTTTGCTAAATTTGATGATTTGATAATTGTTGAAGAAATTGTCATGATGGATGATTCTGCTTCATTGTTCAAGTTATCAGTAATTGGATTAGTTTTTGACGAGGTTTCTGACAAAGTTTCTGACGAATTTTTAACGGCCGTAGTGATTGTTTTAGGAACTTTTATTTTGTGCCCAATGGACTATGCTTTGTAACTTCCGGCCACTGATGAAGAATCCCCTCCATCGTGGCGTTTCAGATCTTCAATCGTAGTCACCAACATCCACAAAAATGGTGGAAGATGATCGCCTTATACAGTGGCTCGTGTAAGATGCGGGTTCCTCTAAACCAAGGTACGTAGCAATCAATTTTGGGATGCTTGCTACCTATCTTGTTGATTCCAACGGCACTACATTTGGCTTGTTGTAATTAAAAAAAAACGACGTTTAGACGTATTTGGTGGTCGAAGAGCAGCATATTTGCGATAGATACCGTAAAACTCGTCAACTATCGTGAAAACACGATCCTTTTTATTTTTGGTGTCACCTAATTTTCCAATTATGGCCGAACCAACATTAGTTAAATCGTCAATTTTAATTAGACCAATTCGTTCCTTCGCATGGCTCCACTAATTCCGAACACCAAAATTACCTAAAATTGAAACTTCAATTGATGAAGGGTTTTTGTTTATAGGGATGTACTTACTTTCTGTAACAAATATTTTCCGTCTGGCGCTTCTTATATGAATTTATTAACTTCTTCAGCAGTTAAAGTTCTCGATTTTTTTGGTTTGTATCTTTGCGACATTCTTTTAAGAAAGGCTTTCAATTTAGGATATTGACTAATATTAGTATTTTGGTAAACAATAAGCGTGCTTCTTATCATAGAAAATTGCGTCCATTATGTGCTTGGGGCAATTTTTTCGAGAGCTTTCCAAAATACGGAAGCTGGACGTTTTGCGAAAACGAAGAATTTACTCTGTTTTGCTTTCACCACTCCATAAAGTTGCTATAAGCTTCCGGGATTTAGGGGGCAACAACTTGAGGCTGGTTTCATTTGCTGCTTCCATAATACTATCTTCATCATTATCCATATTTCAGAGTTTACAGATCACTATCAATATTTTATCGTTTACAGTTTAGAGGAGATAACACACTTTTAGAAATTTAGAAATTCACAGCGAGAATAAGAAACAATTTAAAATAATAAACAACATGATCATAGCAACGGTTTAAGGTATCCAGATTATAGAGGAATTTGTCTCAGATGGAATTTGAAATTAATTAATATGTTGTTCAAACCGTCTAAAAAATATTGTTCCTAACTCGTGCGAAAGTGCAAATATGTCAATGTTAAATGTATTAAAAGATAAATTTTAGAATTCACCTTTAACTTGCATTATCACCGTGTTATCAGTACATTGCGCTCTATACAATAGTCCAGTCTGTTTTATGTACTCGTACGTGTAACTTTGGTTTGTTATATATACCGAAATATACAACTTTATTGTTTTTACTTTCATTACTTATTACAAATACTAAATAACTGATACTCTGTTGGATTCTCTAAGAACCCCCCAAACAAAATATTTGCTACTTTTGACACTTGGTAGGAAAAGAACTATATCAATACAGTTATCGCCACGAGTAGGACAAAATATTGTTTGTACAAAACCGTAGGTTTCTAACAGACCATATAATGTACAAGCATTAGAATTTGCTTTACAAAAGTGAACATTAAAATCTCCAGATATTATAACTTGATAGTGTGATGATATTTTTTCCAAGATTTGTTGAAAGTTGTCTATGAAAATATCAAAGTCACCACTTGGAGATCTATACATTTCAATCATTACAGTTTTATGATTAAACATTATGGCACTAATTTTACAGTGTAGTTCTATCGTCATGTCGTTAATTGATTTTAAAGGTATAGTATGCATTGTGTTGTTCTTGAAGATTAGGTCTGCAATACGAAGTTGCAACGGTAAAACAACCGAATATTGTGTTCGCTAAGATTTCCGGATCGGTAAACCAGTGTGCGCTTAGACAAATAAAATCATAATCTTTATCAATGACAAAACATTCTAATTCGTTTAATTTGTTACTTAAGCACTGAATATTCAAATGTAAAATCTCATCAGTATGCAGACGATACACAATTATATTACAATGTACAAAGTGCATTTATTACAATTAATAAAGACCTAAACTCGCTACACGAAATGTGTAACAAACATTCTCTTCAACTTAATCCTGCAGAATCTCAAGCCATCATATTTGGTAAACGCTGTGATAGAATTATTGCATCACCTTATATTTCAATCGCAATAAATAATGTACCAATTCCGATAGTAAATGTAAAAAATCTCGGGTTATTAATAAATGTGGAATTGAGATTTAAAGATGATGTAACACTTAATGTTAGAAAAGCTTATGCGGCATTGACTAAACTATATACAAATAAACATGTTTTGATGATCGTACCAAAAAATTCTATACGAGTCACTTGTTTTATCTAAGTTCAACTACCGCAATGCTATACATTGATAATTTAACCGTGAACTCAATACAAGAGGTTCAAAAATCCTGTATAAGGTATCTTATAAGTTAGCTAAATTGTTTGGCTAAACATGGGTAGCAGAAGATATTTTCACTCTGTATGCCACTACCATTCCATAGTAATTAATCAATCGCCTCCTCCAATTATTGCATTGGTTCCATTCACAGCAGAATCCCCCTACCTTTAGCAATTGTCACCCTTAATTTTCAAAAAATAATGCGAAGGTATTTATTAGACTGCCAATAACAAAGGTATGTTAATTAATCAATAATATATTTAAAATTAGTGTAGAAAGGTGTGAGAGTCTAAACCATTCAAACGTACGTTGGAAGACCGGTATGGACCCGGAATCAGCAACAAATTTCGAGACTACGAAAAAATCAGGATCAAGATTACGAAGGAAGAGACGCACATAATGTTTTTACGGACGGCCAGAGACAATCACATCATACCCAAGGGCTTCCGTTTGAAGTCCCAAATCCAGGGTGAAAGAGCACGCAAGATTGTTGAAAGAGCTAGCCTGGCTCTGATTAGATCGCAAATCAACTATCATCGTTGGAAGAAGGCCACACTAATCCAAGACGCTACACTGAAATTCGAAGAAATAAAATAAATCATCTCGGAAGAAGATTTAGCACCGATACTCCGAAAGATTGACACCGTCTGTGACAAGATTCGAGGAACACAACAATTGACTCACAACAGAAAATGGTCAAATCTAACTCGAAACCAACAAGAACCAACCAATACTCGGAAAGTACCGAAGAGAACCATTGTCAACATTTCCTCACGTCCATTATCAATCATGGAGACTTCACTTTTGGAAAAACGACTTAATTTTGCCGTTACTTGCAAATAGATTCCTATTCTCGACATTGTGCGTGCTGTGGAGACCGCAAAGTTAGAACCGGTACAAGCAGAGGAGTTCAAATGGAAAGTCCGGAGTGTACTGGAGAAGAAAAGGAAAGAACAAAACAACATAACAAAACGGGAGATATCGGTCCTTAAAGAACTACAGAAGAATAAATCCATCAAAATCCTGCCAGCTGACAAAGGAAAAGCACCAGTAATCATGGATTCCCATACATACGACCAAAAAACAGACGAGATTCTACGACAAGGGAGTTACCGACGCTTGAAGAAAGATCCCACTTCCAGCCTGGAGAGGAAGGTCTACCAGATATTGAAGAAATACGAAGAATACCTTCCCTCGAGAACAAGGACAACTCTTACGCCACACCACAGCAAACCACCGCATTTATATGGATTACCAAAAATACATAAAGACAACATTCCGCTTTGACCAATAACTAGCTCTCGTTATGGACCCACATACCAACTAACCAAGTTCTTACTTCCAATTCTACAAGATGGCAGCCCATCGTTTGTGAAGGATTCCAGACATTTCGTAGAGATTCTTGAGTCTATAGAACTACAAAAACGAGATCGTTTTGTCAGCTTCGATGTAGAAAGCCTATACTCTAATGTTCCGGTTGAAGAATCTTTAGAAATTATTCAGAAGAAGTTGCTAGAGGACGAGGAATTACATAATAGAACTTTGCTACCGGTTAAGGGGATAATGGAACTTCTACAATGCTGCCTCAGGAACTCATATTTCCAATTGAAGGACGAATTCTTTGCACAAGACGACGGTCTTCCTATGGGTTCGTCTCTCTCACCGGTAATCGCCAACATCTACATGAACTGGTTCGAGGTCCAAGCACTGGAAAAAGCGAGATTTAAACCAAAATTATGGCTCAGATATGTAGACGATACGTTCATAATTTGGAACCATAGCGACCGTCAGCTAGACCTTTTCTACACCACCTGAACAACATTAAGCCATCCATCAAATTCACCATGGAGAAAGAAAGGGAATACTCACTACCATTCTTGGACGTCCTCGCAAAAAGAAACAATGAGGATATTGTGACATCAGTTTACAGAAAGCCAACTCATACCGGCCAATATCTGAATTACGACTCCAATCACAGTGGAACAACAAAGAAAGGGATTATTAAATCTTTAGTCGATAGAGCTCACAGACTATGTAATACAGAGGTAGGACTACAAGAAGAAATCAAGAACATCAGAAGAGACCTTAAACAAAATGGTTACCCGAAACGAGTTGTAGAAACTGCTCTACAACTCTCTAAGAACCAACCAGCCATGACCGAAGAGAAACCCAAAACACTACTCAGCATTCCATATGTCAAAGGATTATCTGAGAAAATAAAACGGATAGGAAGAAATTATGACATTAACACGGTATTCAGATCATCAAGAACTATTGGTAGCATGATCTCCAAAACTAGACCAGACAACAGTCGTGACTCCAAGAATTGCATCTACGAAGTCCCATGTGAATGCGGCCAGTCATACGTAGGGGAAACTAAAAGACCCTTAGATATCAGGTTGAAGGAACATAAAACCCATACGCAGAAAGGAGAGACTTTGAAATCCGGCATTGCCCAACACTCCTGGGAAAAACATCACAAAATGAAATGGTCGGAGGCAAGAATTATACACCGAGAAGAGTACTGGTATAAGAGAAAATTTAAAGAAGCAGCGTTTATCGAAAACAACAAGAATGTCTTTAGTCAACCCAGCGTAGAGATTAACAATGTGTGGAAACCCTTAATTAGACGCCTGACTAATCTTAGTTTACGGTAACGTCCCCCTTCATTAACTTTGTACACTTGATCGCTTTACTAACTTTGTATTAGTATATAAGTTACAGTAGTTTTAAGTTTGTTAGTATTCACCTGAAGAGGATTGCAGATTCAATAGCAATTGAAACGTTGTGTTTATTCTATTAAAATAAAATATAGACAATGGAAGTCCAGAATAGTGTTATTATTTCTCTGCAAAGCTATTTGATTTTTCGTTTGGAATTTTTGAGAAAGACATACGGGTTAAAATCGTTTATTTTGACTACACTATAAATAAATTAAAAATGACGTTTCGTATCGTAAAGCTATAAGAAATAAAATTTTAATTATAATTGACCTCTATGGTTATCGATAAATACACATACTTTGGGAGCTGCTTACTTACATAACGTTATAACGTTAGTAATCGTGAATAACTTTCAGATGTTTTAAATTTACGAAATGCAATTTCTCATTGTATTCCTTTGTGTTACACTTTTATCGTATGTTGAAAATGCGCGAATATTAGGTGTTTATCCTATGCCATCTTACAGTCATTACCAATTAGGTAATGTAATATTTAAAGAATTGGCAAAAAAAGGCCATGAAGTTACTGTTATTACTCCATTTAAAGAAAAAATCCACCTCCAAATTTTAACCAAATTATGGTCGATGGTTTGTTAGAAAAATCTAAACGTACGTAAATTAAATTTTTAATAATTTTATTAGATTTTGATGTTGCAGATATAAAAGACAGCTTATTTGAAAATAGTAATAATGGTATTGTTAAAAACGTGTATTGGTTAGACTCAGTGGGTACTGTACTTACTGAGTTAGCATTACAAGAACCAAACATACAAAAACTTTTACGTGAAAAGCATCATTTTGATTTAGTAATTTTTCATCACTTTATGTCAGATGCATATACCGGTTTTTGTTACCATTTTCAAGCACCCTGTGTTGCTATAATATCATTGACAGCTCCTAGTTTAGGAAACAGATATTTTGGAAATCCGGGTCCACCATCCTACGTTCCTCAACTAAATATAAATTATCCAGCAAATATGAATTTTATTCAAAGATGTTACAATACGTTTGCTTACATAGTAACTGAACTTTCTCATTACTTCTTCCTTCGTCCAAATCAAAACAAACTATTACAAAAATATTTTCCAAATGCGCCCCATTTAGACGACTTAAATTACAACATTTCTCTACTACTCGTAAATTCACACGTCAGTATTGCTGATGTTTCTCCTTCTATGCCAAATGTAATTCATATAGCCGGAGCTCACGTACAAAAACCTAGACCCCTTTCGTCAAATCTACAAGAATTTTTGGATAACGCGACCGAAGGAGTAATTTTCTTTAGTATGGGTTCGAATTTAAAATCCAAAGATCTGTCTAAGGACAAACGGGATGCTTTCTTAAAAGTTTTTTCTCAATTAAAACAAAAAGTGTTGTGGAAATGGGAGGACAAATATCTGCCAAACAAACCTAATAATGTAAAAATTAGCGCTTGGTTACCTCAACAAGATGTATTAGGTGCCTACATTAAAAAAGTTAATTCTTTTCTTTGTAAATGTTAGACATTTTAGCTCATCCAAATGTTGTACTTTTTATTACTCACGGTGGTCTAATGAGTATGATTGAAGCAGTGCATCATGGAGTACCAGTGCTAGGAATTCCGGTCTTTGCCGATCAAGGGTTAAATATAATAAGAGCTGAATTAGCTGATTATGGAAAATATATTTTCTACAATGAACTCACCGAATTCAATTTACAAACAACTTTAAACGAAATGTTATCCAATCCTAAGTTTGTAGTAATGAAAAGTTGTATGACAGCAATTTACTTTTTCTCATTTTAAAGGTTTAAAGAGAACATTAAGGCAAGGTCTCAAATTATGAAGGATATGGTGGTGAAACCTTTAGACAACGCAATATTTTGGATTGAGTACGTCTTGAGACATCGTGGATCTCCTCATATGAAATCAGCAGCTTTAAATTTAACCTGGTACCAATACATTTTATTAGATGTGATAAGTTGCGCTTTCTTAATTTTAATAATATTTATATTTACTGTAAAAATAACAATTAAGAAAAATAAGTAATATATGCTGCTCTAAAACAGGAGGGGATAAAAAGAAAAAAACAAATTAAAAACTATCATGTAAAGTTGCATTGATGAACTTGAAACAGCTTTAGCTGAAGTTATCTCGAAAGCCGACAAAGTTATTTTTGTTGAAGACATAAATTTATATTTACTAAATAAAAGTAATTCCTATTTAGCTCGACAGTTCTGTTATACTATAGAGACCTATAATCTAACACAAGTAATTCAAGAGCCAACTTGTATCACGGGAAAAGCTGCAACTCTTCTAGATGTTATATGTGTAGATCAAAAAATATTATTCGGTCAAACTGGGACTATTGATTTATCGCATACGAGGATGTAATCTAGTTAGCCTAAACCAGTTCCTTGCATAAACAAAATATTGCGTTACCATAGCAACGAACAATAACTTATTAGAAGTGTCAGTGTAAAGTTTGAGGTCAAAAAAGTAAACCAGAGTCACGCAATAAATTAAATGAAAAAAAATGTCTACCGAAATTGTAAATATCGAAAAATTGGAGTACCGAGCTATGATCAAGTACCTGTATTTAAAATGGTTAAGAGGTAAGCAGATTTACGAAGATATGCTTAATACTCTTGGTGATCAATGTCCTTCGTATGCGACCGTCAAAAATTGGAATGCAAGCTTCAAAAGAGGTAAATTTTCCATTGAAGATGATGACCGATCGGGAAGGCCAGTTTCTGTGTCAGTCCCCGAAAATATCGATGCAGTTCATGACATAATTTTATCAGACCGTCGAATTGGGCTAAAACGGATATCTGAAGCACTGAATATTTCATACGAACGCGTTTATCATATGGTTCACGTCAATTTGGACATGAGAAAAATTGCTGTAAAATGGATCCCCAAATATTTGAATGTTGACCAAAAGCGTGCAAGTGTAGAAGCATCGCGTTCGATCTGTGCTCGATTTGAAAACGATGTAGACTTCTTAAACCGAATTGTTACTATGGATGAGACTTGGGTACATTTCTACAATCCAGAAACAAAGCAACAATCGATGGAATGGCGACACTCTGGTTCTCCAAAACCTAAGAAGTTTCGTGTCCAAAAATCTGCTGGAAAAGTTCTTGCTTCAGTTTTTTGGGATTGCCATGGAGTAATCATGATTGATTTTTGGATAAGGGTAGAACAATAACTGGAGATTACTATTCGACATTACTGACCGCTCTACGGAAAAATATTAAAGAGAAAAGACGCGAAAACCTATCCAAAAATGTTTTGTTTTTGCAGGACAACGCCCCTGCACACAAATCTCATGTTGCCATGCAACAAATTCGTGATTTAGGGTTTGAATTACTAGAGACGTTGCAGGTTCGCTGTAATAAATGTATCTAATTAAGAGGAGAATATGTTGAGTAATAAATTATTTTGACATTGAAATTTTGTTTGGTTCTATAGTAGGCTAAGAATTTTTCAATATATCCTCGTATTACTGATCAAATGCTAGCGTATTGTAACCTTGATCTTACAGTGTATATGTCATCACCTAGTATAATAACATATAGAAACTTTAAAGGCTTGAATTTATTCAAATTTGACATGGAGTCCGCTTCTATAGACTGAAATAATATTGAAACTCCATATCAAACAGGAAAAATAAGTAAAGTCAAACTTCCTTATGTAAGAATGTAAGCTTTCGCGGCTGTTGTCACTAAGATTATTATCTTCCGGGTTGAGCCGTGTTCGTCCTTCTTTCCTACGTTCTCTGCTTGACGTTTCGCTAACCATGCTGTTAGCTTCTTCAGAAGTTACTCTAAAGACTGATGTTGTTGTCTTCTGCTCCTCGTCATATACCTATGTTCCGCTACGGTTGGTGGAGGTCGATCAGTGACGGGTGGTTGGTTTTCGATGGTTGGTTGATCTTCTGTTTGGTATCGATTAATTTTGTGGCGACATTTGTTTTCTTTGTTTTTGTAAAGAGTTAGTTTCCACGTGTTGCTTAATCGGTAACCATCTTCTCGATTGACGTTGTTTTTGTTTTTCATAATTTCTAAGGATTCTCTGATTATCTTTGGATAGTAGTTGTTAGTCCTCGATAGAACTTTAGCTTCCTCGAAGTTGATGATGTGTTTTCCTTTTTCGTGTAGATGTTCTGCGATTGCTGATTTATCTACCGCTCTGGACTTGGCGTCTCGGTGTTGCGTCCGGTTTGACCAATGTAGACCTTTCCACATGAACAATCAATTTGGTAGACCGCTTTTGTTGAGAGTTTCGGCAGGTTATCTTTATTAGAAGGTAGTAGTTGCTGGATTTTTCTAACCGTTCCAAACCTGACACCGATATTCTTCTTCTCCAATGATTTTCTTAATTTGTCAGTTACTCCAGCAATGAATGGCAGGAGCGTAGGTGGTGACCTGTTCCTTCTCTTTTTCGGATTTCCTGAGACAGGTGGCTTTTATTTCTTTTCTGGTATAGCCGTTCTTCATTAGGGTTTGTTGGACGTGTCGAAGTTCTTCTGCCTTGTGAACCTCGTCAGGAATCTTGTTAGCTCTATGCAATAAAGTTTTGATTAGAGACCGCTTTTGCTGAGGATGATGGTGTGATGTGGCATGGAGGTATCGGTCGGTGTGTGTCTTTTACGATATACACTATGAGCCAACTTGTTGTTATCCCCCGTTTCACTAGAACATCCAGGAAGGGAAGCTCCTTATTCTCTTCTGTCTCCATGGTAAACTTGATCTTTTTGTGCTGAGTGTTGAGGTGGTTAAGAAATACAGTAAGAGCTTCTTTCCCATGAGGCCATATGACAAAGGTATCGTCCACGTATCTGAACCAGCATTTCGGTTTCTGTTCGCTGGATTGAATGGCTTCTTGCTCGAATGCTTCCATAAAGATATTCGCAATAACCGGTGATAATGGTGATCCCATGGTTGCACCTGATTTTTGTTCGTAGAAATCTTCGTTCCATAAAAAGTAAGTTGTATTCAGACATATTCTTGCTAGCTCTGGTATGTCTTCTCTTAACCCATGGGTTGTGCACAGTTGTTTTATGATGTTATGTGTATCGTCGACTGGTACGTTAGTGAATAGCGATTCTACATCAAAACTAACTAGTATATCGTCATTGGTTACTTCCAGAGTCATCAGTAATTCAACGAAGTGTTCGCAGTTCTTCACAAAAGATTCCGTTCTTCCCACGTACCCGTCACTGATCGACCTCCACCAACCGTAGCGGAACGTAGGTATATAACGAGGAGCAAAAAACAACAACATGAGTCTTTAGAGTAACTTCTGAAGAAGCTAACAGCATGGTTAGCGAAACGTCAAGCAGAAAACGTAGGAAAGAAGGACGAACACGGCTCAACCCGGAAGATAATAATCTTAGTGACAACAGCCGCGAAAGCCTACATTCATACATTAGACGCCTCTACGGGGAGGATATCTACCAGGAAACTGGATAAGTTACGGAAGAAGAAGAATCAACTGCTATCCTCATTAGCATATCTACGACGATGCCGAGACCAGGAGGTGACGCCTACTTTTGTGAAAATTTGCCATCATATCGCAACAAATCGTGCAAGAAGAATCATCGAACGTAGTGAGAAGGCACTGACTTGAGAAAGAGTACGTTATACTTACCATCAACTGCATATAACGTTAACAGAACTATACCAGCTACATCTACAACTGAGCAGCATACTGGATAAAGAAACATGGAACACCATAGATTGCATCAGCTATGAACATGGGAAATACCACCTACAATCAACCACTAACAGGCATATCAAGAAATTTGAGAAATTAAGTACCAAGCACCAGCAAACCAGCTATAAATTGGACGAAAACAAAACAGTTGTAAACTTGTCGGACTACCCACTCACCGAAGACTGCATATCAATTTTGTCAAAAGGGATGAACTACGCCATTGCTCCAAGCAAGATACCTACAGAAGAGATAATAGCAGAAGTGGAAAGTGCCATCAGAAAGCTTCCAGTTGAAGAAGCAGAGGAAATACGCCACGAGACTTGCCGGATTTTAAGAGAAGACATACCAGAGCTAGCAAGAATATGTCTGAATACAACTTACTTTTTATGGAACAGAGATTTCTACGAACAAAAATCAGGTGCAGCCATGGGATCACCATTATCACCGGTTATTGCGAATATCTTTATGGAAGCATTCGAGCAAGAAGCCATTCAATCCAGCGAACAGAAACCGAAATGCTGGTTCAGATACGTGGACAATACCTTTGTCATATGGCCTCATGGGAAAGAAGCTCTTACTGTATTTCTTAACCACCTCAACACTCAGCACGAAAAGATCAAGTTTACCATGGAGACAGAAGAGAATAAGGAGCTTCCCTTCCTGGATGTTCTAGTGAAACGGGGGGATAACAACAAGTTGGCTCATAGTGTATATCGTAAAAGACACACACCGACCGATACCTCCATGCCACATCACACCATCATCCACAGCAGAAGCGGTCTCTAATCAAAACTTTATTGCATAGAGCTAACAAGATTCCTGACGAGGTTCACAAGGCAGAAGAACTTCGACACGTCCAACAAACCCTAATGAAGAACGGATATACCAGAAAAGAAATAAGAGCCACCTGTCTCAGGAAATCCGAAAAAGAGAAGGAACAGGTCACCACCTACGCTCGTTTGCCATTCATTGCTGGAGTAACTGACAAATTAAGAAAATCATTGAAGAAGAAGAATATCGGTGTCAGGTTTGGAACGGTTAGAAAAATCCAGCAACTACTACCTTCTAATAAAGATAACCTGCCGAAACTATCAACAAAAGGGGTCTACCAAATTGATTGTTCATGTGGAAAGGTCTACATTGGTCAAACCGGACGCAACATAAAATGTAGATTAAAAGAACATCACCGAGACGCCAAGTCCAGAGCGGTAGATAAATCAGCAATCGCAGAACATCTACACGAAAAAGGAAAACACATCATCAACTTCGAGAAAGCTAAAGTTCTATCAAGGACTAACAACTACTATCCAAGGATAATCAGAGAATCCTTAGAAATTATGAAAAACAAAAACAACTTCAATCGAGAAGATGGTTACCGATTAAGCAACACGTGGAAACTAACTCTTCACAAAAACAAAGAAAACAAATGTCGCCACAAAATTAGTCGATACCAAACAGAAGATCGACCAACCATCGAAAACCAACCACCCGTCACTGATCGACCTCCACCAACCGTAGCGGAACATAGGTATATAACGAGGAGCAGAAGACAACAACATCAGTCTTTAGAGTAACTTCTGAAGAAGCTAACAGCATGGTTAGCGAAACGTCAAGCAGAGAACGTAGGAAAGAAGGACGAACACGGCTCAACCCGGAAGATAATAATCTTAGTTCCTTATGTAACTCCTACTATATTACAAATGAAAAAAATCAAGGATTCTGCGTACAAGAAATATATACGTTTCAGAACAAATGGTAGTTAAGAGTACTATAGAAATTAAATAATAGGATAATTAGATCTCGATCAAATACCATGAAATTTAACATTATTTTATTAAATGGCCAATATTTTATTAGTGAGTTACTAACTTCATCAGGGCTGTCTAAAAGTTGATAAATTACTTAAATAATTAAAAATGTTTAAAAATATTTACCTAATTAATAGAAATTAATGTTAAAAATATGAACCATAATTTGGTTGTTGATAAGTTGATTGCTAACACATATTGAAGATTAAAAGTCAAGTTTTTAAATTATTTTCGTGTGTTAACCACAAGAGTGTAAAAGACGACTGAAGATAACAATGAAGGAACCAACATAAAACCGATCGGACTATTGTAAAATTTTGCACGGTCAAAATTAATCGATAATTGAGCATTGATATAAAACAAGAATTTCTGTTAATTTAAGTAACACATACGAATTCTTTCTTTTTTATCATAAATTATGACAGTTATTAATAATAATTTGTAATTAATTGTCTAGTTAATCTAAAAAAATATTACGTTTGGTAATAAAATGTAATATAAAGCCAGATTATTTCTTAAAACGATAAGATACAGTTGGTAGCAACAATGATTAATCTTATAAACCTTGTTGTAAATTAATCAAAATTGGTAAACATTTTTTTATATATTATGTTTCGTTACGTTTCAAATCTAAATTTAATTAATTAGCATAGATTACGTGTAAACCATTAATGTCTGTTCTGAATTATCTAACATTTTACCCCATACAATTTTTAACAACTATTTAAATAAAAAAATATCGATTTACATTTTCAAAAATTAAAACTAATAATCAAAAAAAGATACAAAATTTAACTATTTATAAGAACTCAAACAATAAATTATATTTGAATAACGACAAATGGTTTGTTGACTTAATTACTAAGGGAGTTCCAGAAACACCTAAACATTTTTTATCATTAGGACCAAAATTTGATTTACAGGTGAATTCAAAAATCTTGACCTATGCAAATTACTAGGAGATTGTGAATCCTTTTTAGAAAAAGTTACCCATTGATACAGCTCTAATTAAAAGAGGACAAATCACTTGTATTATTACTAATTTCTTATTACAAAGAAGGGAAACAACTAATTCCTTAACAACGATGGAAAAAACAACTCCAAAATTTCTCAAGGACAATCCCGACATTTACATATTACGTGCTGATAAAAGAGCTGTGACGGTAGCGGTTGATAAAAACACCTATATTAGTGAAACAGAAAAATTACTTCAAGACAACAAAACCTACAAACAGATTATGGCCCAATCCAAACAAAAATGAATAACCTTATATCTAAACTTCACAGAAAAAATCAAATGTCACTTTAAGAACGCAAACAATTAACCAACTACAATGCAGTCAGTCCTAAATTATATACTCTTCCAAAATTACATAAAAATTCTGTTTTTTACAGACCTATAGTTAGTAGTACCAATTCTCCTACTACCCGATTTTCCAAATTTTTGGCAAACATCTTATCCTTAGCTTTAAATGACTTCCATAATAGAATTGATGTTAAAGACACATTTGACTTTGTGGAAAAAATGAAAAATGTAATAGTTTCGTTTGACGTCATCTCATTGTTCACTAATATTCCTACAGAATTAATTATACAACTTATTAAGGACATTTGGGACATTATTAATAATCACACTCTACTAACAGAAGCATCCTTTCTGGAAATCATCACAACGATTTTTGATAACAGTTATTTCTCTTTTAACGGTAGTTGGTATAAACAACTTGATGGTGTACCAATGGGAAACTGTCTCAGTCCGATCTTGGTACAACTTACTATGGATCATGTTATCAACAAAGTCAAAGAATCACTTCCGTTCGAATTTGCTTTTATTTATAAATACGTACGTTATTTGTGGTTTACCAAAACAACACCTTCATCTCACACTGGACTTATTCAATTTGGTTCATGAAAAACTTCAATTCACTATAGAAGAAGAAACTGACAACAGCGTACCGTTCCTGGATACTAAACTAGTTAGAAAAGAAGACAACGCCATCATTCTTGATTGGTACACTAAACCCACACATTCAGGAAGATTTATCAACTTTCAAACCATCGCTACAGACAGAAAATTAATACAGTTAAAGGAATGAAGAATAGAGTAAAAAAATTCAGACAAGATATACTTCCAAAAAATCTAAAAAAGTTGGCAGAAATGTTCTACAATAATGGTTTCTCTAAAAATATAGTTAACAAAATCATCTACAATACACATGATACAGTGAATGAATTGGTAGTCGCTAATCTACAAGATGATAATACCAGTAATCACCTACAACTCGTTAACAACAACAATTCAAGAAACATACAGATACACCAGACTCGAGAACTAGCACCCTTATCTACAAATAATAAATTATTCTTAAAACTACCATATATTTCAGCTATCACAACCAAATTAATCAACATTATAAAAACTGATAACATTAACATTGCTATTTATAACCCATTACCATTTAATAAATGTTTCACCAAAGTCAAGGATAAAGATGAACTTTTATTGAATTCCAACGTGATTTACAAGATCCAGTGTCATGATTGTAATCTCTCCTACATCGGATTAACAACTACTTATCTAAAAACCAGATTACAACTACACTCCAGTGATATCAGAACAGGTAAAGAAAGATGTGCCCTTGCCAAACATCCCATCACGGAAAACCATAAAATCAATCGTCGTACTAATTATAAAAATAAATTAAGATTTGCTGAAATGTTTGAAATCAACAAAAACGTTAACAATAGTATGAATTTCAGAACAGACAGAACAAAAATTTTTTACCAATTTTGAATAATTTACAACAAGGTTTATAAGATTAATAATTGTTGCTACCAACTGTAATCTTATGTTTTAAGAAATAACCTGGCTTTATAATGATTTTATTACCAAACGTTATATTTTTTTAGATTAACCAGACAACATTTAATAAAATAATGTTAAATTTCATGGTATTTGATCGAGATCCAATTATCCTATTATTTAATTAACAATTTTTGACGATCAAGATTACTGCCTTCCAACGTACTATAGAAATATTATACTACGGCACTCAGAAATGAAAAATCTGCATATTTAAAGTACACTCTAGCTAAATGTAAACCAAATTCAAAGGCTTTATGGAAAAACGTGGATAAATTTGGAATACACAGTAAATCTAAAATATCTATACCTTATGAGCTACAGAACCCAGTTCAGCTTAACCTTTATTTTACCTATAATATCAATGCACCAGATCCAGATCCAGCACTCATCAACGTATACAGGGTATCCCAACGAAAACTTGATCCCCCCTATAGCGTGAAAACTAAAAAATATTTCAAAATTCGCCGAGACACGTTGATTTTTGTTCTTAAGGGGAGCCTTTTGGACAGTCAAGTTAACTTGAAATGTTCATCCCCCTAATGCCTGTGGCATATCATTTTAAAGCCCTTTTCATTGCAAATACAATGACACTTCGTTTTTAGAAATCGGTTGAGATTTGACTGAATTATTGGTACAAACGAATAGTTGACAAACCAACTTACGCGTAGTAATTTCTACGGGAATACTCGCCACTCATAAGTTTTTTATCGACTACACACGACCACATTTGCCTATTTTTGTTGATGTGTCTATCAGTTCACAATAAAAATCAGAAAGAGGACAAAAAGCTGAAGCAAAGAATAAGTCAGATACTAATTGTTTTTTTGTTTATAATAAGTCTATAGAAAATCAGATCTTCTCTGAATAACAAAACACTGTCACAAAAAATCGCCGTTTTTGCTTGTGACCAAAAATCGTTAATTTCAGCTTGATCTTGAAAATTTAACGTGTTTTGAAAATGGTTTATTTAGTCGCGGAAAGAGGAGAAATTGTTGCAATTTATTATCGAAATAATGATTGCGCTAAAGATACAGCACGAATTTTTAACGCAAATCATCCTGAAAAAATGTAAGCCCCCAGTACGTTAAACAATTGATTGACAAGCTCGTTGCAACGGGTTCTCTTTTAAACAAGAAACGTGAAGTAATTGGTCCAGTTCGAAATGAAGCACTTGAAGTGGCAGTTTTGGGTCATGTACAGATGAACAATAAGCAATCGATTACAACTGTATCTCAAGCTTCCGGCGTATCCCGTTCCAGTGTTCATCGAATTTTGAAAAATACAAGTTTCATCCATTTAAGATGATGCTGGTTCAAGAGTTACATGAAGATGACTTTGATCGCCGTAACGAATTTTGCGAATACTTTAGTGAACAACTTTTACAGAATCCAAATCTTCTCTACAATACATGTTTTTCCGACGGATGCACATTTATGTTGAATGGCGAAGTAAATAGACACAATTGTCATTATTGGAGTGATGTTTATCCTCATTTAATTAGGGAATTTCATACTCAGACTCCTCAAAAATTAAATGTTTGGGCTGGAATTTTGGGCGACAATATTTTTGGACCATTTTTTATTCAATGTAATCTCAATGGAAACATTTATCTAGAATTATTAGAAGATACAATTCATCCTAGGATAACAGAGATTTTAGAAAGTGACGGCAATTTACTAGAAAATGAAATAACCTTCCAACAAGATGCGCCCCCGCATCATACTGTGGCTGTGCAACAATTTCTGAATAACCATTTCCCGGGACATTGTATTAGCAGAAGAGGTCCCGTCGAATAGCCACCAAGATCTCCGGATCTATCCCCTTTACACTTTTTTTTGTGGGGCCATTTAAAATCACGAGTGTATGCCACGCAGCCTGAAACATTACAAGTGTTACGTCAGAGAATTGTACAAGAATGCCAATTAATAACTGCGGATGTCTTCAATAATGTTCGAAAAAAATTTGAAAACAGACTGTATTAATGTTTGCAAGCTAACGGGGGTCATTTTGAGCAATTCATCAGATAAATCTGATTATTATTTGCTTCAGCTTTTTTCTTTCATTTCTGATTTTTTTTGTAAACTGATAGACATTTCAATAAAAATATGTAAGTAATGTGGTCGTGTGTAGCCGATAAAAAACTGTTTAGTGGCGAGTATTTGGGTTTGTCAACTTTTCGTTTGTACCAATAATTCAGTCAAATCTCAACCGATTTATAAAAACAAAGTGTCATTGTATTTGCAAGGAAAAGGGTTTTAAAATGATGTGCCACAAATGGGGTAGTCTCATTTGAAATTTTAAAGTTGGGGTGGCTAGGCATTAGGGGGATAAACATATCGAGTTGGCTTGACTGTCCAAAAGGCTCCCCTCAAGAACAAAAATCGACGTGTCTCGGCGAATTTCGAAATACTTTATAGTTTTCACCCTGTATAACTGTAGCAAAAAAAAAACAAATGTAACTTTGAGTTTATAAAGGTTAACGACAAGACTATTACTAAGATCATCAACAGTTTTCAGTTTAACTATCAAGGAAATGACTTGATAAATGCTAGAATGTTAAAATTAACTGTTCCATTTTGTGTATCAGAAATCACACACATTATAAATTCTTCATTAAGAATGGCAACCGTACCGTTGCTGTGGAAAAAAGCAATTATAATACCAGTTCCAAAGAATAGTAGCCCGCGTAGTAATTCCGATTTACGACCGATCAGTATATTACCACCGCTTTCAAAAATTCTGAAAAAGGTAGTAATGCTGCAAATATATGAGGCAGTAAATTTACATATATTACCTAAAACGCAATGTGGATTTCGAAAACATCACAGTATTAACACAGCATTACTAAAACTAACAAATGATATAACGAAACGAATTGACCAGTCACTCATCACTATCATTGTACTGTTGGATTTTAGTAAAGCGTTTGATGTAATAAATCATGAACTTCTTCTTGCAAAATTACGGTACTATGGGTTGTCTGAACATGTTGTTGCCTGGTTTAGAAGTTACTTAACATCAAGAACGAACACTGTAAAAAGTGAAAATCAGTTTTTCTACAGAATTGACAGTTACCAAAGGGGATCCTCAGGGAAGTGTATTGGGCCCACTTTCTGTATTTACAGCAGATTTGTCATCAGTACTTTCTGGTGGAGTGAACATCATTCAATACGCGGATGACACTCAACTACATGAGAGTTTAATTTCTAGTAGTCTTTATGTTTGCGCATTGAAAAGTAAAACAAAAATTGAATTACTATGTATACAAGAAAAATCTACTTACTAGTTTCTTTTGCAAAAAATTATTTGAACATTTTTCTATTATTTTACATTTTTCTCTTTTATTATTTTTTTTAATTTAAATTTTTGTTGAACTCGTTACCAATTGTGGTTCTTTTTCACAATAAATATTATTATTATTATTGTTATTATTATTAAAGTAAAAATTTTAGCCCTCTATGGCTTGGACATTAATGTTCTTAATGAGTAGATAGAATTGGAGTACAAGATAAAATGTTACAATAAAACTGAGAAACATATAAAACAATTAACAAGGTATTTGGGGTGGTATGTAGGACAAAATAAAAGAAAGGATGTTTGTGAAGGATGTAGAGAAAAGATGGTAGATTTTTGATAAATTTAGAAGAATGATGAGTATTTACAATACAATGACATCAAGATGGAAAGATATAACTTTCGTTGGCATTTTCGTTATTGATTCGCCTCAATATGTTTGGTTTCGCATCAAATTTTTGCTTTGTTTGTTAAATTGTGTTAAAAATATTATACCAATTCATTATATTACCCACATCACATTTCAAAAATTTTCTGCAGCAAAAGAGTTCTGGTAGCGCTACCTGCTGTATGCTTTTCGTTGCAAAAGCAATTTGTCATACAGTCGTCAACAAGTTAATATGAGATAAAAGATAATAAAATAAATAAATAGATAAATGGTAATTACCCGATTCGCTAGACGCGGTTTAAATAATCTTTATTGCGAAAAAGTATTTTGTTTTTAATGTAACCGGTAGCTTAGTATTTACACCCAGAGTTTACTAAAACGGTTTCAGAGAATTTCCCGAGCATAAATCTACCTAAGCAGTTTATGCTTTATCGTGGCCACTGCCAGTATGGTATTTAGTAAAAAGAATATCTGTAGCGACACGCCTTTTCAGGAATTTTATAAAAAAAGTATCATACGATTTCCGCTTGCCGACTTCCAACCTTGAAGCTGCTGTCCGTGTGATTGACTTCAATTAGGGTTTTTTCCGTATATTCTCGTGCGAGTTTAGTCTGATTCCTCGCTTCCTACAACCCGGCTGACCACGTCAGGTATTATGCTATCAATTTAATTAACTAAACAAATTTGAGAACTTGACCGAAATTTAATCAAAGAGGAGAATCCAAGGTCACTTTTTGATTCAATTTATGTTTTGACGGCAAAGGTCATTTTTAGTAATCGAGTTAATTAAATAAACAAGTGCAAAGCTATAAACACTATTTTTTGTGTTTTTTTAGTTTAAATAAAAATTGTAAAGTACGGATCACGTGGTCAATAAGATTTAGTTGTAGATTCTTATGTTTATCGTTGTTACCATTGCTTAGATTATACAATAATTATTTTGTGGATGTTATAAATGCAATAAACAGTATTAACATTTTGTTGTCAGAAGCCTTTTTAATACATAATTGATTATGTTTTGTGTACGTTTTTATTAACTTTACAGATTAGTGACAGTACCAACCTTGCAAAAGGTAGGTTTTAGAAAGTAGTCCTTCTGGTTGAGCTTTCGGTAAACGACGGCTGGAAGTTAATCACCAAGTCATCCCCGTTTGACGTTTTTTAACTTTGACAAATTTCTTACTGTTTGACGACCCGGCAACCCTTTAATTTGTCCAAGATTATTCTACGAAAGCAGATATCTCACAAATCACACCCTTTTCACCTATAAGTATTGGTGCACACCCCCAATTTATGTTGCGTTGTTATTCATGACTAAAATGTAGTATGTAGAATAGAAAATGAACGGAGAAACATCAGAAAAACCAACAAAAAAAGATCCAGTCAGGTGCGAAGAGAAGGACACTTCTCAAAAAAAATTTTGCATAAAAGAGTCAAAAATCTTAAGATATCAAGCACATAGCCTTTCATAGAGGGATGTTTAGTGCATATTGGTAGAACAGAAATCTGCTTACAGATTCTATAGTGAACTGAAAGGACAATGTTCGGTTGACGTGTAAGTAGAAAGCAAAAGAAAAGCCATTCACAAAGTATTATAGAAAAAAAAATTAGAATAAGATCGTTCCAGGTTCTTCAAACTACGAATACATCAGGAGAAGAGATGTTTGATACTGATACTCTAAAACAAACTAATCGATCATAATTAAAAACTTTCTGGGAAATATGCCGATAGATAAAACTAACATCGATCTTGGGCGTATTGCCCTAGTTTAGGAGCCACACTAAACATGAACGCTGACGTAGAAAAATAATACACACCATACCATTGTTTTAGAAGCATGTTAAGAAAACCGTTAAAATCTAACTAAATATTTTTTATATCACCATGGAATTTTATTTTTAAATTGCTAATAGCCACATACTCCCTTCCCAGTGTTAACGCTATCTTGAAATTTATTAAAAAATCTCACTTGTCGCCCACATCTTGTGTTTTTTCTTTGTTTGAAAGTTGGGAAATTATATTATCTGGTAAGACTGTTTTTTCAAGTTTACATAAAACTTAAAGAGGTTTGTGTTCGCTCAGTAAAAATGCTGGTTTTCATTTATCTACTGTAACCGATTCTTCACTACGACTAGACTTAATCTTAAATGTTTTTTGGGTACGTGAAATTACTTGAAATGGGCCATGGTAAGTTGGCTGTAGAGGTTTTTTTACAGCATCATGTTAAAGGAAAACATGTGTTGTTTCCATGAGTTTTGAGTGAATAAATATAATTTTCTTAAGAATGGTATTTAAACGGTTGAAGCTTTTTGATTTTGTCTCCAAGTTTGCTTATTAATTCTGGTACATCTCGTTGTTCTGAATGTTTGAATAAATCTGCTGGTAGTCTGATTGATTGGCCGTAGATAGTTTCTGCCGGAGTACTTTGATATTCTAGTATTATGTAAGACCTAACATAACAGTTGGTAACATCGATACCCAATCTTCATGAAGTTGTGCTTTTAAAACTGTCTTCAAGATTCGATGCCGACGTTCTTTACCCAATTTGCCGCTGGATAAAGTGCAGTAGTTTTATTGTGTAGTGTTTCGGTTAACCTGGTTAAACTGGTAAACAGCTGACAATCAAATTGTTTACGTTTGTCAGTAGTAATAAATTTAGGAGTGCAGAAACGTGTTATCCAGTTAGCGTACAGTGTCGTAGCAACTGTCTCAGAAGTGATACCAATAAGAGGATTGGCTTCCGGCCAACGAGAAAATCTATCGATTACTGTTAACGTATAACGGAATCTTTGTGACAGCGGTAATGGCCCAACTATATCTACATTGATATGGGCAAATCTTCTTTTTATTTCCCAAAAGCTACTGATGGCACTAGAAGTAAGCCTCTAAACTTTCGTACGTTGACACACAATACCAGTCTTGGTTCATAATGTGACATCGCGTTTTAGGTTTGGCCAACAAAATTTTTGCTGCACAAGGTCAAGTGATGTTTTAATTCCAGGGTGTGACATTTTATGTAATGAATCAAATGTTATTTTTTAAATTTAAAGGTTAATTCATAGGGTAGAAGTTAAGACAACTTAGGAAGACACAAAGTGTGCCAAAAATATAGCTTTACAGTGTGTGACGTTTTTTTTTAAATTTACTTCTACGACTTTAACCTACCTTCCTCTCTGTTTACTGACACTTAAAATAAATCTTCCACACTTTGATTTAAAGTAATCCACAGGACACCGACTAGTCTCAGTGAAGACGTTCTGGGTTCCCAACACAA
Organism: Abscondita cerata; assembly: GCA_030710515.1. NCBI lineage: Eukaryota > Metazoa > Arthropoda > Insecta > Coleoptera > Lampyridae > Abscondita > Abscondita cerata. Next base: position 74,532 of record JALBCR010004727.1, on the reverse strand, counting down.
AACAAAATAGATATCACCTGTTTTTTTATGTTAAATATAAATCCTGTGACTACGTCTAAGTGTAGATTAGAAGTTTATTTTGTTCTTTACATTCAAACAAAAAAATTCGGTTACACATAAACATTAATCAATAACTACAATAACAAAATAAAAAAAATATATATAATTATAAAATAACAATAACTTATTGGCTTTCAATTTAACTTAATTATTTTTCTTTTTTGTTTGTTCATCCATTGTCTTCTCTCCATTACTTCCCTCATCCATTTGATCCCTTCCCATTATCCCCTAACAATATTCTTCTATCTTTTCCTTCCACTCTCAATTTATTGCAACCTTCTTTCATGTGTTCCAAGTTTACCCATCCATCTCCGCACAGTCTGCACAATATATCCTGGTCCTTCTACCAATATTTATTTTCTCTTTTTTCATTTCCCACTCTAAATTTTGCAATTTCTCCTTTCTCTTCCAGTCTTTCCTTTCCTATTATATAACGTGGTATCCCCTCTGTAATAATGTTGCAATACTATTCACTACATTTCCCTGCTTTTATTCTCGACCTTCTCTTTTAAATTTGCGTATATTGATCTCTTCTCAATAACTCTGCTTCCATACTTTTTCTTTTCTCCTCAATTTTTTATTTCCTCTCTTGCATAACATCCTCTTTTATAGAATAATCTTCTTCCTCTTTCACCATATTTTATTTTTGAAATTCTATCTCTTTCCAACAGTCGATTAATATTTCTATATCTTTCCTTCTCTCCATCTTTTCTTCATACCTCACCGCTTTTCTTCCGGTTTCGGTTCTTATCTTTTCTATTTTTACTTCCTCTTGTACTATGTACCCTGGTGTTTCACGTACTAATGTACTTCCAGTACTTCTCTTGTATACCATCTAGTTATTCTATTCCTTCCATCCACACACTTCTGCCCCGTACATCATCACTGTTTTGACTATCCTCTCAAATAACCACCGTCTTTTTTTAAATCTTTCCCAAATATTCTTTCCTCTATTCCCCACACTTGTTCGATTATCATATTTCCTTTTCTTTTCAATTCCCTTATTTGTTCATTCCTTATTATCGTATTTTAGGACGTATCCTAAATATTTGTATTTATCCACAATCTCTATTTCTTCTTCTCCCCAATGCTATGATACTTTTTCTTTTTCATTTCTTCTTTTTAAATTCCATAATTTTACTTTTGTTTACGTTTGCCTCTAACTTTTTCTCTTTTAAGCATTAAGCATTTTAATAGTTTTTATTACCCCTTCTATATATTCTTCACTTTTTGATATCACCCGCATACGCAAATACCCATACTTTTCTTTGTTTTACCACTATTCCTTCCACTTGGTTTCTCTCCAACTCCTCTTCTAGATCCCTAATATATAAAGAAAGTAAACACGGACTTAACGAACATCCTTGTTTTAGTCCTCTTCCCGTCTTAAACTTGTTCTCCATTCTCCTTCCCAATCTGGTTCTGCAACTCGTGCTCTTTCTCATCCTCTCCCACAACAACTGTCTTTCCACCTCGTCAAACGCAGCTCTCATATCCAAAAAAATAGCGAACGTTTTCTCTCCTTTCTTTTCCAACTGTTTATTAATCAGGTGTTTTGGTACGTATATACAATCGATAGTACTCTTCCTGTTCTGAAGCCCATCTTTCAATCCGAAATTTTTTTTTCTTCTACTTCCCTTTCTAGCTTTTTTCTTAGAATGTCACTATATACTTTGTATCCTACGTTTATAAAGCTTATCCCTCTGTAGTTTTTAATTTTCCCCCTATCCCTTCTTTTGTAAATTGGGCATATTATTATCTCCCTCCATTGTTGAGATAGTCCTTCTCCTTTCCATATCCTTTCGTATGTTTTTCTCATTCTGTCCCTCATCCTCTTTCCTGTAAATCTCCATTGCTCCCCTGTGTCCCGTCCGAACCTTCCGTTTCATTTTTTAGATTTTCTATCGCTTCTTCTAATTTCACTTTTTCAATTCCTCCGTCTCTGCTTCTCCTCTATCTTTTAATTTTTCTTATATTTTCGTCCGGTTCTCGTAGCAAATTTTTACGGTGTTCCTCCCATTTCTCCTAATTTATTTTTATTTTTATCCATCTTTTTCTTTTTCGCTTTTTTTAAACTCCCAAGCTTGTCCTTGATTTTTTTCGATGATCTCTGTTTCCAATTCCTTTTGTATTCTTCCTTTCTGGTTTTACACATTTCTTTGAATTCTTTTCTTTTGCTTCTGTATTCATCTATATCCATTTTCCATCTTCTTCTCCCTCTTCTCATTTCTCTCTTTGTTCTTTGTCAGACTCCATTAAACCATTTCTTTTTTTGTCTCATTTTCCTTGTTTTTTCCTGAATCAGGCTATTTGAGTCGTTTCTTTCATTTTTGTATCCATATTTTTATCTTCTCATTTATTTCATTCATTGTTTCTTGTTCTTTCTCTACTATTTCCATTTTTCCCTATACCTTTCTATACTATCTTTTGTCCATATCTTTTTCTCCACCCACTCCTCTCTGTTCTCTTTTTGTCTTCTTCATCTTTCCCCACCAACGTTAATTCCAGCGGTTGGTGATTTGCTTCCTCTTCCTCCTCTATCTTAAAACTTTCTACATTTTCTAAGCAATTTTCATTCACAAATGAATTTATAAACTTATATAAATTTCATTTACCTTTAAACATCACGTCACAAAACAAGGATAAATTTGTCATCCACAAGAACCAAAAAGTTTTAGTATTTGATTTAGAGAGTTGTCTCTTTTTTTAAATTATTATAACCTCATCACAAATATTAATTTTGTTTTAAACACAAATAGGAATATTTTAAACACAAACTGAAACTATTAGTTAAAAATTAAAATCAAATTGTCAAAAACAGAGTTAAAACCTTATCTGAATCACTATTCCCAACTCGTGAGGTTACCAAAAAAATTCGTATTACGTATTACGTATGTTGTAAACGCGGAAACAATAACAAACAATTACAAGTAAGCAAATGCAAACTCAGATTTCTTAACGGCCTTGCTTATTAAGCACACTAACCTACTTCGGCTGTATTAAACGAAGTAGGTATAACAACACAATTAAGTACGGTTAATCAGTTCGTCTCATCAGTTCAGTTCGGTACATCAATTTGGTGCAGTTCCAACCGAATAATGAGGGTAGCCGAGACAACAACAAGTCACTACGCCAGCATCAAGTGAAGATCGGACGAAGCTCGAGTCCATCGGTACAACTCATTCCAGGCCACCGTCTTCCGCACGACACACAACACCGGAATATCAGGTGACATCGCATAGCACGTAGTACGCCGATTACTAGGTGCTGACAACAACGTTTCCATTCATCATTAGAATTAGTATAGCTCGACTACGCTATGTACAATAATAAACACTGTTAAATTCTAATACAATGCCAACCGTTTCTCTGATCCAAACTGGCGTTTAGAGTAACACACCCTAAACACCACAAGTTAATTTATATGCAAAGAAACGTGTTTTTTCTCAACCTTCTCATTATCTTACTTCGACGTAGCCAATGTTCTCTTCAGCTTCCCGAAATCTTCATTCTTGTGCGGTTGCTGCGATGTCATGAACAACGTAGTAACAACGGCTACTGGTCAAGCGGCCGAGCCTTGAATACCACCTGAACTGCTATCGATGGATACTCGTTGGAGCAACGACCAAGATTTAACCACTCTGGAGGTCGTCACCGATGCACAAACAACCGTAATACTCTGGGGGGTTGTCAACATACAGGTCTGCTCTTTTGTTATTATCCCGCGTGTGTCGCATCTCTGAAATTATGACTTTAAACGCTAGCACTCGCGCGTCTTAATACTAACGTGCTGTCAGCACATGGCGATTTCGCGTGTTAAACTTTTTAATTCGTTATCATGAACATTGCTCCGTACGCTTAATTAGTTTAGTGTGTCGTCAGCCTCTAGCTAATTTTTTTTTTAATTTTTCTGTATTCTACATATGTGTAATATTGTTGACCATTTATAGGTTATTAAATTCATAAGCGTACTTTGCACTACACGAATTAAACAGTAGCTTCCTGCATGTAATTTGCCCGATCACTTAAAATTTTGTGTATTAATTACTGTGATATTAACTTGTTTTTTAGCTTATATTGTTTCTTTTTTGTGTGGGACTTATTATAACATGTTATTGGTAAGCTGCGTTTCTTGTCTTATAAACCTGATTCATCTGAATTACTTTAATTTTTTACAGAGCAGAATTGCTACTAGTGACTAGTTTGTCATTAGTTTCTTTCTCTTAGGCTATTAGAACTTGGTGCCCTTAATATTAAATATCTCTAGGTCAATTTATTATTAATCCTAACCAACCGTCTCTCTGACTGAAGCGGGTACAATTCTATATTCTCGCCGTAAGAAATTGTTCATCGGGATTTATTTGAGCTTCTTATTTGATAAATTTTAACATTTTTCTTATTGCATACGTTTAAGTTGTAGTTTGTATTATTGTTATCAGGTTTACTTTGTTGTTAATTCTTATTATCAATCATAGAGTTATTTATACCATTACATTTTACAATCGGAGCCTTACTGTTGCCTTTAATTAATCATTTACGTAACATACTAACTATTCGTTAACTTTCATCCATAATTTTCTTGAGAATTTCAATTTTATTTTGAATTGAATTTACGTATTTGTATTCATTAACGATGCACTATCACTTTCCAAAAAACTCGAATCTAACTCGAATTTTACACTCACAATCTGTTTTTCCTGTACAATGTACGTTGCGATTTTTTAATTCGTTTTTTAGATCTTTAACGGTTAAATCACTCACTTTTCTACGTACAGACATTATCTTTGATTACGTTATCGTTATTGCCTAAATAGCTATAACTGTACATTTAAACATAAACAAATGATATAAAAATAGATAAAATTTTTGAATAATACTGAAATACGTCTGCTCAGAACGAAAATTGTTAAGACATGGGATAATTTGGACCAAAAAAAGTTAATATCTAGGCAGCCTCAGTTCTACACAGAAGAAGATAGGGCAACTAAGTATTTTGTTATATGAAATTTCACGACCTTTCCAACGAGCTAACTTTTGTCCATAAAAGGAATAGATGTAGGAAAATACATTCATTTAGTCATTATTGACCTGATAGTCACCTTTAAAGCAGGAGATAAAGTGCAGAAACCGGATATGAAAAAATATATTTAAATGCTTTAAATGAATGGAAACAGAAATTTTTCATAAAAGCGATTGGCAGAGCGCGGCAAATGATTCTATTTGTTAATAATTTGTTATAACATATAACGCAGTGGGTACAGACTGGGCTGAAAGACGCTAAGTATTGGGTAATATGTAAACTGTATCGTCCGATATCAATTAGCCATAAAAGAGATCGACCTAAATTTTCGCTATGGGCTTTCGGACTATTTCGGATCATTTAATTCTACTATTGATTACTGATTTTAACGATTCGGCATGGCATTCATTATTATAAGGACGTGTCTTCGTCTATATTTTTTCTTACTGTATTCACATTGTTATATATATATAATTTTATTTCCATTTCGTGACTTTAATGTGTACCATTCTACCAAGGTTTTATAAAAATAATTAACTTAATTCAATTTACAATTGAGATTTGTATTTTTCTAATATATCCTATGCAATTTGTATAGTGATTTGTGTAATCATGCATATTGCTTTTATGCCTATAATTGGAGGACGTCTTCATGTAAATTATTATTAAATCAGTACCATATTTTTATATCGTTTATTGTTGTTTACGTATTTTTCAAATCATTTTATTCTTATTCTTAATTATACTTAAAGATCTTAATAAGAACTTCTAATGTACCTGTAACTTGTTTTACCTCTATTTTTGTATTACATGGTATATTAATTACCTTTTTAATTCTTAATATTAATTTTACTATTGCAACACCAAAATTATTCAAATATAATTAAAAAAAAAGCAATATTTTGTTTTCTCATGACATAATTCTAATTTTTATTATTTAGACAATTATAATCAGTCAATGATAACATCTTAATACTGCTGACTCTTTCTAAACAAACGAATATATATTAAATAAAATGAAAATTTTTTGTATAATAAACCACGATTATAAATTAGTTACGTAAAAATAATTATATTAAATCATATAGAGGTCGTCAACTAGCATACAGTTTAATACCGCCAAGTAAGCGCGATTAACTGTTCAAAATGAAGTGTATTTTTGTTGTTCTTGTAATTGTGTTATCACATGTCCAGAGTGCCCAAATTTTAGGCGTCTATCCCTTTCCGGCCTACAGTCATTATCAACTGGGTGATGCAATTTTTAAGGCATTAGCAAACAAAGGTCACCAAGTTACAGTTATATCGCCGTTTAAAGATGATAATCCGCCAGATAATTACACACAAGTTTTAGTTGATGGATTGATAGAAAAATCAAAAGGTAAGGTCATTGGTTTGTAATAATTTATTAACAATTAAGGTTTTAGCAATGAAAGCTAGTTTATTTGACCAAATTCACTACGATATATTTGATAACGTGCATTGGTTAGACGACATGGGTCTTACGTTTACCAAATTAACGTTAGAAGAGCCTAACGTAAAGAAACTTTTACAAGAGGATCATCATTTCGACTTAGTAATTTTCCATCAGTTTATGTCAGACGCATACAATGGTTTTTGCCATCATTTTAATGCACTCTGTGTCGGAGTAATCTCAACGACTGCTCCTAGTTTAGGAAACAGAAAAGTTGGAAATCCCAGTCCACCATCCTATGTCCCTCAACTAAATGTGAATTATCCAGCAAATATGAACTTTCTTCAAAGATGTTACAATACATTTGTTTACATTATAACGGAAGCTAGTCACTATCTATATCTACGTCCAAGTCAAAACAAACTGTTAAAGAAACATTTTTCTAATGCACCTCACTTAGATGATTTATATTACAACATTTCTTTATTACTAGTAAACTCTCATGTTAGCATTACTGACGTTGCTCCTTCTTTACCCAATGTAATTCATATAGCTGGAGCTCATGTGAGAGAACAACAACCTCTTCCCTCCGATCTACAAGAATTTTTAGATAACGCCAATGATGGTGCCATTTTCTTTAGTATGGGATCAAACCTAAAATCCAAAGACTTATCGAACGAAAACGTGATGCAATTTTAAAAGTATTTTCTACATTAAAGCAGAAAGTTTTGTGGAAATGGGAAAATGAAAATCTGCCAAATAAAACTAGTAACGTACAAATTAGTTCTTGGTTTCCTCAACAAAGTATATTAGGTAAATTTAAAATTAGAATTTTTTTTTAACTTTATTACAATATAGTACTTCAGCTCATCCAAATGTAGTACTTTTTATTACTCATGGTGGATTGATGAGTACTATTGAAGCTGTTTATTACGGAGTACCGGTATTAGGAATTCCGGTTTTTTCGGACCAAGGTTTAAATATGGTAAGAGCAGAACAGGCTGGTTACGCAAAAAATATCTTCTATAAACATCTAAATGAATATAATTTCGGAAGAGTTATAACCGAAATGTTAACTAACCCTAAGTTCGTAATATTTAAATTACACCACTGCTATTTTAATTTTCTTGCAACATTGAAGGTTTAAGGAAAACGCTAAGAAAAGGTCCCAGATTATGAATGATCAGGTAGTAAAACCTTTGGATAACGCAATATTTTGGATCGAATACGTGTTGAGACATCAAGGGGCCCCCCATTTGAGATCAGCAGCTTTAAATTTGACTTGGTATCAATACCTGCTGTTGGATGTAATAGGTTTCGCTTTCTTAATTTTGATATTGATTATATTTATTGCAAAGATAACAATTAGGAGAATATATCAGTTATATTGGCCAAAAAACAAAAAGGAAACAAAGAAAAACAATATTAATAAGTAAGATATAAATGTTTCTAGTATTTACTTTAGATAAAAGTATATATTTTTTAAATTATGTTCTCTATGGCTGCTTCTTTAGATTAGATTAGAATTAAATAAATGATGCACACAATTATACCCATACCAATTGTATTTTCTTTTCTTGCCTATTAATCCAAACCTACCTGTGTGAGATGTTTTTCAAAAATTTGCATACTTCAAAATTCTTAACATACTGTAAAATATTATATTTCATAATTGGACAATAATTCTGAAACACATCACATCTTTGTAGTTTCGGAGTTAAAATTAAATAAAAATAAGAAATTATGTATAATTACTGTAGGTACACAGCACGATGACCGATTAAGCAATTGTAACCAATCATTAGGGTACAAACCCCACTTAGGTTATTTGTTAGTGAAAGCATTTTTTGTTTGTTACTAAATAATCAGAAGAAGGTTCGTAACCAGTAATAAACGGATAAACACGTTTGAACCAGGCCCGTTATTTTTTTATACAATAACATCACCCGAGTGTGTCACAAAAGTAGTGAAGTGTTATAAGTTTTTATCAGCGACACCTACATATGGTCCTTCAGAGCCCGACTTAAAAATATTTATCTCGTATTGCAGTACGGGTAACCCAACAAAAATTACGTTGGAATTCCAGAAAATACACGTGAATTTTGTGTTAAAGTTAATAAACAATTTGAATTATGTGAGAAGGCTATAAAAACATTTGACGAAAACCTTGAAATTAATTACAATGACGACTTTGACTATAAGTTTGACGAATTCTTTAACGATTGGTCGGAAATAGATTCTTTGTTTTCAACCCCAAAACTTAAAAGCAAACAATACTGCGACAACCAGAAAACAAGTTCTAACGGTCAGCAGTCCTTTAGCCCTCCGACGGTGAAACTGCTAGCCATAAACATAAACATAAATGTCACACGTTAAACGCAGTTCAAACAAAGAATTGTTTTGAAATTTGAAAAAAGGTTGTGTCTAAATTGTTTACGTCGTGGTCATCTCACACGTGAATGCCGATCATCGCGTTGCAGAAACTGCGGAGGAATCCATAATACAGCTTTACACCTCGATAAAACGGAACCTTTGCAAAATTTCGAAAAAATTAAACCGAAACCCAGTACAAGTCGAGAAACACGAGAAGTTGTTGCTTCATCTACTTGTTTAATTGAAATTAAGAATTCCAAAGGTAATTATCACACAATACGAGCATTCCTCGACTCTGGTTCTCAAATAAACAGTATTTTTTCAATTATTATGTGTTGGCCAAAGACGTACCAATCACGCTGGATTAATTTTACAAAAATTTGTTTTTGGATGGTTATTGTTAGGCGATATAAACAGTAAATCTTTAAATAATCATGCCATTTGTAACTTAAGCATTATGCAACAACTACATAAAAACGTAGTTAAATTTTGGAAAATTGAAAACATTCAAAACTATTCATTGAGATCACGGGAGGAATTAGAATGCGATCAACATTTTGTAAATAATACAACCAGAGATAATTCTGGACAATTTATTATTTCGTTACCGTGGATATCGGACCCAAGATCAATAGGAAATTCTTTAGAAATTGCAAAATCACGACTATTTAATTTAGAGCGTAAATTATCAAAAAATCAGTATGCCCGGGAGGAATATAGTGCATTTATGAAGGAGTATTTAGATCTAGGTCAGATGCGCAAAATAGGTTTGCTTGAGAATTGTAGGGATGATGGTTAATTTTTACCTCATCACGCGGTGTACAAATTTGACAGTGTAACCTTAAAAATTCTTGTCGTTTTTGATGCATCTTCAAAATCCGTACGCGGTAATTCTTTAAATGATTATCTAATGTATACTGCTAAGATTTAGATTACATAAGTACGTTTTAATAGGGGACATTGCTAAAATGTACTGTCAAATTTTAGTGCACAAAAACGACAGAAGGTACCAAAAAATACTGTATAGGTTTGATACAACTAAACATGTAAAAGTATTTGAATTAAGTACTTTAACGTATGGAACTTGTTCAGCGTCTTTTATTGCAACCAAGTGTTTGAAAGAGATGGCTATAGAAATTGAAAATTGCAATCTCGAAATAGCTAAAATTATTTGTAACAATTTTTACATGAATGACTTGGTAACAGGACATAATGAACAGGAGCTTAGCAATATCCGGAAAGAGTTAGAAAATACGTTAAGTGGTAGCGGTTTCTCTTTACGCAAATGGTCATTCAATGGTGATATCGTTTTAAATAATCTTCGTATTAATAAAAATAATGTAGTTCTCGCATGCAACAATTCAGGTAGTTTAAAAACATTAGGTATTTTTTGGTCACGCAATCACGTATAATTGGAAAATAGATTATAAGCATGCCAAAGTAAATAAACGTGATATTCTAAGTCAAATATCAAAAAATTTTGACCCGTTAGGCTTACGAGGTTCTATTATCGTAAGAGCTAAATTAATCATGGAAGATTTATAGATAGTAAATTGTGGTTGGGACGAATTTATGCCTCTAAGTATTCAAACAAATTGGTCTACGTTTTGTAAAGAATTATCTGAAGCTCTTAAAATCTCGGTATCCCGCAATCTTATTTATGACACGAATTCTCGGTTTGAATTACACGGATTCCAGTAAACGAGGGTACGGTGCATGCATCTTTGTTAGAGAAATAACAGTTTCTCAAAAAATTTGATGTAGAATTTTTTGCGCCAAGTCTCGAGTTGCTTCTTTAAAAACCTTAACTTTACCTCGGCTAGAATTGTGTGCAGCAGTGTTGTTGGCAGAATTAATAAAAAAGGTTCTAGAAACAACTGCCGAATTTCGTCCATCTCTCGTCAATTATTATTCCGATTCAACCATTGCACTTTTATGGATCCACTCGTGTTCTAGTAAATGGAAAAGTTTTATAGCGCACAGGATGACAAAAATTCAATCCTAGTCAAACGTAAATTCTTAGTATTACGTAAAAAGTGTTGACAATGCCGCAAATATAATATCTAGAAGTTCGACACCTACTAATCTTTTAGCAAGCAATCTTTGGTGGAAAGGTCCAACGTTTTTACATAATCTTCACTACAATTTAAAGAAATTTGAACCCGCAAATAAGATTCCAGAAGCGAGGTCATTGTTTGTATGTAATCAACAGTTACAAGATTGAATTTGGCAATTTTATTTTTTCTAAATTTTCATCTTTAGCAAACTTGTTTGAGTAGTTGGTACTTGCATCCGATTGTATCGTAATTGTAAGATTAAATTTAAAAACCCCGAAAAATTATCTATAACGGAAATAAACGAAAAATCAAAATTCTCTTCCTCGATAAAAATAATGTTTTGTTCATAGGTGGGCGCTTACGCAATTCAAATTAAAGATTTAAAAATAAACATCCGATATTACTACCTAACGGTCAACTTTCTATCTTAATAGTTACTTACTTTCATAAGGCAATGTGTCATAGTAGCGTTCAAGGTACCTTGGCTGCCGTTAGATTAGAATATTAGCCTCTTCAAGACAAACACAACGTTAAAGGTGTTATACAAAAATGCGTATTGTGTTTTAAACACAATACAATTATTAGTGAACCAAAAATGGCCGATCTTCCAGCTGTGCGAAGTACTATATCGCGACCTTTCGCTAACGTTGGCGTGGATTTTTTTGGTCCACTGTATATCAAAGAAAATTGGCGAAAATCCCGTAAGATTATTAAGGCATACGGATGTGTATTCGTGTGTATGGCTACTAAATCTGTTCATTGTGATATGGTCGAAAGTCTCACTAGCGAATCTTTTATGGCAACTTTTATTCTGATAACGCGACAAATTTTGTAGGCGCTTTGAACGAAATAAAATACATTTACAATTTCTTAAGAACTAATGTTAACGAAACTGTGATTCCTAAGGAACCAACTGCACGTAAAATAAAATGGCACTTTATAACGCCAAAGGCCCCACACCAAGGAGGTCTATGGGAATCTGCTGTCAAATCTTTAAAACGGCACATTCATGAAATAATTAGTAGAGCTAATCTTACGTTTGTAGAAATGTACACGATAATCACAGAAGTGGAGGGAGTACTTAACTCCCAACCTATAACTCCCCTTTCTACGTATCCTAATGATCTTAGTTACTTAACACCAGGACATTTTTTAATTGAAATTTACTCCTGAAGTAAATCTATTAACTGAGCCAGTCAACAAACTTAGTAGATGGCAATACATTCAACGTTTACATCAAGAATTTTGAAACAGATGGAGCAAAGATTATCTGCAGGAAATACAAAAACGGCAAAAGTGGAAAATATCTCGAGGTCCAGCTATAACAGTTGGAGATGTTGTGTTGATAGCTGAAGATAACATTCCATCTTGATTTTGGAAGGTTGGTCCAGTGACAGCTGTGCATCTTGAAAACGACGGTGTTGTGCGCTCAGCTAGTGTAAGAACTACTTCTGGTGGGGTAATACAAAAACCCGCTGTACGATTAAGTGTGTTACCTATAGAAAAAAGTGAGGTGGATGTGTAATAAAATTTCAGATTCCATAATATGGAAATAAGTAGTATGACTTATGCTTAACGTGTTTTATTTTGATGAATTTGATTTAATTTCGTTTATTGTCTATTTGTATGTTTTATTGAAATTAGTAGTTTCAAGGGGGCGGCATGTGTAGGTACACATCACGATGACCAATTAAGCAATTAGGGTACAACCCCCACTTAGGTTATTTGTTAGTGAAGGCATTTTTTCTTTGTTAGTGAATAAGCCGAAGACAGTTTGTAACCAGTAATAAGCGAATAAACACGTTTGAACCAAGCCCCTTATTTTTTTTTATACATCAACATCACCCGAGTGTGTCACAAAAGTAGTGACGTGTTATAAGTTTTTATCAGCGTCACCTACAATTACCTAGAATACATGTTAAACCGCTAGGTTTTTTTGTACGCTTGTGATCGGAAAGAATTCCTCGCCTTGTATTTTTGTTTGTTGGAGCTAATAAAGTATGGACAAAGCAGGAACACTTGTGTTTCAACCGTGTGTGTTACTTAAGGTATGTACACTTATGAAATTTAAAACTTGGACACCACACTTTCTGTAAACAAAGTTTGCACATTGTGAAGCGGGCTTAAGGGTATCATTTACAAGTCTAACAGCAGGTAGTCTCAGCAGGGGTTATCGTATAGAAGGACTGTAGGATGAATCATTACACTAAGCACGTTTTAGAAAATAGGTAATTTACGTTGCTTACTTAATTTTTTTTTTAAAGAATAATTAGTAGGTTAGATTTATTTAAAAATAAGTAATAATCAGTCAAGCCAAATAACCATGTTTAGTTTTTTGATTTAATTTAAAAGTTATTGCTTGTAGACGTTTTTTAAATCAAAATTATTTCTAATTTTATTTTGTAAACATTTCCTAAACAAAATTTTCATTAGATAATTAATCGAGCTATGGTGTTTAATTAGCGATAGCTTCAAATATATTCTTTAAAGAAAAAAATTAAGTAAGCAACGTAAATTACCTATTTTCTAAAACGTGCTTAGTGTAATGATTCATTCTACAGTCCTTCTATAAGATAACCCCTGCTGAGACTACCTGCTGTTAGAATTGTAAATGATACCCTGAAGCCCGCCTCACAATGTGCAAACTTTTGTTTACAGAAATTGTGGTGTCCAAGTTTTAAAGTTCATGAGTGTGCATATTATTATTATGATAAAACAAATGTATTTCTATCTAATATAAGTTCAACGTGTTTATTTCTAATCTTCTTTTATCGCACTAAAAAAAAAGTGCAGCAAAGTAAAATTAATTGCATTTTTCTTTGTAAAAGTTAATTGTTAAAACATACAAAAAAACAAGAAGTCATTAACCAAACAGAAGATAGTAATTTAAACAAAAATGGGTAGGTTTTAAAATGGCTAGAATGTCATTGAATACATCGAACGCTTTGAAAATAACAAATAATCAGAAAATCAGTATTTTTTTTATTGCTTTGCAACAAATTGTAACAGCTATTTGCATTTAAATATTTACCAATATTCTTTTGATAACGAAAGATAAGTTTTCATATTTTTTATGACTAAATAAGAATGAACAATAATTAGTCACTTTGCAATAATTTTGTGGTAATTATCTAAAATGTTTTCTAATAATAAGTAATATTTTGTTTTACCACAAATTCTATTCTTTAATGCCAGTATTCGATTTATAAACAGTAATAAAACTACACACTGATATATGATACCTTTACGATAACCGAAAAATAAGTTTACAACAGTTTCAACGATATGAATTAACGTCATCATTGCTATCCTTGTCCCTCAAACCGTCTTACTCGAACTGGAAGCATTTCCCCATCATATTACAAGAACACCGACAGATAACGCCGTCTACCAAACGTTATTTTCATAATTTTATTCTGCCACGATAACGACGGTATTTCTCAAAATTTTTGTGTGTAATTTTTTGTGGTTATTCAGAATAACATTCTTCACAAAATGATGGGTTTAGTTTTTTGATAAAATGTGGCGTTCGGTAGAAATTAAATAAAATCGTTTGGGTGAAATGAAATGCAAAATTCCAAATATTTAATACGTTATTACATCGTTATCATTTACAATTAGAAAAAATGTTTCCTTCATTTTGTAGGAAAAGGTTCAAATTTTCATAGTATATTTTTAAATAATGCGTTATTTGCTAAATAAACAGGTTATTATGGCAGCCGTGATATAGGAAAATTGCATTGGTACTGTAGGTATAGAAGACTCTTAACACCGTGCCGTTAACACTTGCGTTTACATTCAAGTATACATACAGAAAATTAACGTACTATACGGAATTTTAGGTCAACTTTAACTTAACACGTTCGCTGCGTTACAAGGTGTATATGTCCCGTATTGCATCTAATTTGTTAGCGATGCCAAGTTTTAAAAACCTTCTCAACCTTCGAAGCTTATAACTTTTGTTTGTAAATAATTTAAATTTGTGTACCTCATCCACGCGCCTATCATGCTTGAGTCGAATTTGTTTGTTACGGGATGAATTGGGGTAACGGTTATAGGAAGAGCAAGTCCGACCTTCGAGTGGTACGGACAGTTAAACGTCACTCTATGTTAATATAAAAAATATGTTTTGTTCAATATGTATTGTTAGTTGTCTTTAATATAAAAGGTTAAAGAACCAGTGTCAACAAATTATTTCAAATACAGTCCACTTATTTCCAAACATAAACTTTGGTCCTATCGAGCCGCATTTTCAAATACGGGATACGAAGATTACGTGCGAAGACAACTGTAAATGGAGCCCTGCAGGAGGAACCACGTGGGGTCCAGTTAATAATTCCATATTCCAGGTAAAATTGCTTACATTTTCTAATTAGATTTTAACGTTCTTTCAATTATTTTATTGTACGTAGTTTTACATAAAATTTGTATTGCAATTGTACTACAGTGGACCAGTGGAATATTGTGAAGGTACGCAATATTTCGTAAGAGTAGTTTTAACGATGGTTAACTTGTCTAGACGATTCTAGCGTCGAACTTGCAGATATTCGTTCGATGGGTTTCTTTGTGTAAATTGCAAACAATAGTTTCTTTTACGAGCCAAAGTTATTTTTGGCACGTATTATTTTAATTCAATATTCTGTTTTCCTCGTTTATCTACAGTATTTTTAGATTACTGTTTCATTTCAAGTAATCGTGTTTTGTGTTTGTTGGTTTAATCCGTTGTTAAAGTCTGTATACTATTGGCGCGAAGTAATAAATCATAATTGCTTCTACGGTTAAGTAAAAACCAATAAATTCTAACCAAAATACGATCATTGTGACCCTCTTGCAGCATATCGACCCATCTAGGGTCTGAGAACAATAGTTTAATCTGTGTAAACACGTTGCCATCAGCCCAGGTACTAACGAAACGAGAATCATAGCCGTAGATGTGGGTATTATACCAAGATACAAAAATAATGGTATATAATACGTAAGAAGTAAAATTTATAATGTGATCTACTATACAAATAAAATAAATAACATATAAATAATATATGACATAAATATAAAATAAAATAGTAATGCAGATATCGTCAGTACATTTGTTACAATTACAATTAGTTTGCGGGGACCGATTTTTAGGCATCAAAAAGTAAATTTGGCTCAATTATAAAATTATGTGGTTGTCATGGAAACTTATTAAAATGAATAGATAAAAGTAACAGGCATATAAATGTTCATTTAAATAACTAGACATTAGTAGGTAAAATAGGTATATTTAAAAATAACTGACAATACTCACTCATGGTTACAATAAATGGTGTTTAGAAAGTAGAACACTGTTTCAGGCACATTACGCTTGGTCATTTAACTTTCTTCCTCGTCTGAAATTTCCATTTCGGAATCAGAATCGCTGTCTTGTGTGTTTATTGATATAATAATTGGCTCCAATGTTATCTCTACTAAATTATCCAGTTGCCAACATTTGTCTTCTTCCTTAACGACATGAGATACACAGTTCTTCCATTTTTTAGGTGTTATTTTGTTAAATGCATTTTCCAGAAGTTTTTTCACGTCGTAGAGTTTAAAAGTGGTATTATTATGAGCGACGTCACCTTTTACTTGAGCCCAAACCAACTCTATAGGATTCAGCTCACAATGGTAAGGTGGTAAACGCAGTACTTCAATGCCCCGATTCTTTGCCATTTCGTCAATAACATGACTTATATACTTATTCTTATAAACTTTAACAATTACCAATAATTCTCTTTTCACCATGTCATCCTCAAAAGTTATATTCTTAACAGATAACCAATCTATAATTTCTGCTTTCCTCCAAGCGCTGGTAGGTAAATTTTCGTATCTTTGTGAGTGGTAGATGGCGTTGTCCATAACTATTATAGATCCTTAGGGTATCAAATCTAGCATCTGCTCAAAATATTCTTCAAACACATTAGCATTCATGTCTTCGTGGTAGTCGCCAGTTTTCTTTGATTCGAATTCTAACAAACCACCATCTACAAAGCCATCTTCATTGCCAATATGAGTAATAATTAACCGTGTTCCTTTCCCAGAAGGCGGTCGAAATCCTGTCGATAGCCCTTCTATAAATCCTTGTCGAGCACCCGTAACGGTATTATTATGCCATGTTTTTTTACGGTATGTCCTGCATTGATCCAGGTTTCATCCAAATAGAATATACGCTTGCCTTCACGCCTATATTTTCTTATTTCCCGAAGATAATTTCTCCTCCATGTAATAATCTCTTGTTTTTCAATTAAAACGGATCTTCTATTTATCTTCTCCCAAGTAAACTTCAACTTGCGAAGAAGTTTCCACAGTGTTCTACGACTCATTTGGGTAGATTTTCATCTTCATTTACTACTAGTAAAATCTTATCGATTGTAGGAATCTCTTTCCGTAAGTAGAACTAGTAAACCTTTCTACGGACAGAATTCCTCATTGCATCATATAATTCCATCGGGTGCCGACCAGGAGATGGAAGTGGGTGAATCACTTGTCCCAAATTTTTTCTTTCACTCACTAGTTTATAAATGGTGGATTTTGATATTCCCGTCATTGCAGAACATAATCCTACAATATCATCGACACTTTTTGCAGGGTGTTGACATCGAACAGCGTTATGCACATTTAAAATTATAACTTTTTCATTAGCAGATAACGCACCACTTTTAACACGTTTTGCTGGTGAAAAGTTTTCCATTTCAAAATTATTTGCACTAACACACAAACAAACAAACCGATTCATTGCTAATACAAACTAAACATATTTTTCATTTAGAAATTCTTAATTGTAATAATAAGAAACAAACCACATAATAGTAAATAATTTTTTTTTAAATATTCCACAGTTTAATAAGATACAAATAGATTCATAACTTTTGTACAACTCAGTATACGTACCTATATAAAATTAAAATTTAAAATAGACAAATTGAGAAACGACACATTTGTCATTTATCGATTTTAGAGTTTAATTTTATATTCAAATACTGTGTTATACAAAAGTTTTGTATCTATTTATATCTTATTAAACGGTGGAATATTGCTGAATTAAATTAATTACTATGAAAAATAGATTCCACAAAGTAAGGATTGAAACAATAAAAGAAACCACATAATAATTCATATCAAGGTAGATTTTACTATTATAATATATTTACCTACTAAAAATATGATTTTCCAAACGTATCAGGTACCTACGCCACTGCAATACGGGAGATTCGATAATTCTGACAGGTTTATTACTCCGCGCCAATAGCATACTGAGTATAGTATTAGTTATTAAAATTAATTTTACTTCTCAAAATGGTAAAACGTCTAAGAATAATCAAGTTAAATTGCTACAGCAAAAACTTGCTTCTATTTTACATAGATTTCAAACATACGTATCCGCCGTATCTACACAAGATGATGGTGACGTTAAATCTAAATTAAAATTATTCTTAGAAAAGGTAGACAGTTTGGTTGATAATTACATCAAAACTTACAACGAGCTTGAGGTTCTAGAATCCGTAGCGGATAACTCTTTGAGCGCTGATGAGTTTTTTGATAAAGCATTTTCGTTGCAAGCTCAGGTTAATGGCAAATTAAATTCATCTGCCCAAATTCCAGCGGCTATTAATCAAAATGCTACCACTAGTTCTCACAAGACCTTACCAACCTTGCAAGTACCTGCTTTTAATGGTAAATTTATTGAGTATATCACATTCAAGGCCAATTTTCAATCTATTATCGATACTGCGGATTTAGATAATGTACAAAGGTTATTGTACTTGAAGGACGCGTTGAAAAACGAGACTTCAAGTGCTTTTTCTGGTCTTCCTGTGGCTAATAAAAATTATCTAGCAGCTTGGGAACTGCTAGATAAACGGTTTCACAAACCAAAATTAATAATTCATAGTCATGTTTCTAGTTTATTTAAATTAAATTCTGTTCTAAAGGGGTCTTCAGTCGCGTTGCAAGGTTTCGTTGACGAGTTAAATAAAAATGTTTTTTGTTTGAAGTTGTTAGGTATTGAGAAGGAATTTTTAACTGACACTTTATTATACAATTTAATCAAAACGAAGCTAAGGCAAATTAGTTTGACCGAGGTACCTACCATTGCTACGGTAACCAAGTTTTTGCAAGATCGTGTATCTATTTTAGTAAATTCAAAAAGAGAGGATGGCAGTAAAGCTATCAATAATGTGATCAAACCGATTCGTAACCATGCTTTGGTAAGCACTTCTGAGCGAGTGTTCAAATGCTTTTGGTGCAAGGAAAATCATGTTAGCAAAATGTCCTAAATTTCTCTCTTTAAGTATTAATGACCGTATCCAAAAAGCAAGGGACTTAAACGTTTTTCATTGTTGTTTAGGTCACTCTTTGTCGCAACCATGTAAATCTAGTTTTTGTGTCTTCATTGCCAAAAGGGTCACCACAGCTTGCTGCATATTGTTAAGGAAGCTGAATTGCTTAAGGATTCTTCGTCTGAAAATACGCATCCATATTTAAAGCCACAAGCAGCAATTTTTTACGATTCAACCGCTTCTACATCCTTCGCATGTGCTGCATCAGTTTCTAACGCTGTACTATTGTTAGCTACTGCAGAAGTAATTATTCGCAATTCTAGGAGCGTTTCCATTCGCGTTCGCGCACTCCTTGATAACGGTTTGATGCATTCTATAATTACCAGCAGGTTGGTACAGAAATTAGTGTTACCTTTGAAACCAATTCATTTTTCTCTTACCGGTAACAGTGGATAAACCACTACCATTTCCCAGTATGTTGAAGTCTGCATAAATTCTTGTGCAGTTAGATTTCGAGTAAATAGCGACTGTTTAGTGATGGAAAAAATCACTTTGCCCATTCCATCAGTGACTTTCGATAATTCTTATTTTCAAATACCTCCTAATATCGTATTGGCAGATCCCAATTTCAACGTATCTTCAGATATCGATCTGCTCACAGGAGCCGATCAATTTTTCGATTTACTTTGTATTGGTCAAGTATCAATGAGGCCAAAAATGCCAGTCTTACAAAAAACTAGATTAGGGTATATAGTAGCCGGGACTGTATATCCGCGTTATAAGAAAAATTCATCATCCAACTGTTTTTTAGTTACCTCTAATATTAACTTTGACTTACAACGACTTTGGGAACTAGATAATATTACTGATCCGGACAACAACTCTTCACTTTCACGTAATGGGCAAATTTGCATGGAGCATTTTAATAAAAATGTTTGTAGGGCGAAGGATAATAAACTCATCGTATCTAATCCTTTCAATGATTTTATTAATCAGCTCGGAGAGTCATACAATATGGCTCTAAAGCGTTTTCTAGCTTTCAAAAAACGATTAAATTGATTTCCTAAAAGAAAACAGGAATATTCCCGATTTATCCAAAAATATTTCGATTTAAATCATTTAGCGGAGATCGCCGAACCTGATCTTTTAAGATTCAATTTATTGCTTCATCATTAGGTCATCAAAGTAGGTTCTGCTACAACCAAGTTAAGAGTGGTGTTTGATGGCAGTGCCAAAACGTCTTCCGGAATATCGCTGAACAACTGCCAATACAATGGTCCCGTTTTGCAAACAGATCTGTTTTCTGTTCTATTAAACTTTCGCAAATATCCGATCGCTCTTACCGCAGATTGTACAAAAATGTATCGACAGTTGTGGTTGACACCGCAATAATGCATTTTGTGGCGTTTTCATGAAACCGAAAATGTTAAAGCTTTGCAATTGTCTACCGTAACATACGGATTAAGGCGTTCTTCCTTTTTAGCAGTTCGTAGTCTGCATTTTATTGCTGATGAATGTTCATTGCAGTTTCCTGAAATTTCTTTTAAAGATAAAATTCGAGTTTATATGGATGATTTTGTTTCCGGGGCTAATTCTATCAAGGAAGCCGTACAATTACGTAACGACATGACAAATGTTTTGGGAGGTTATGGTATCCCTTAAAAAAATTTTCATCCAATAAAATTTCGGTCTTACGTAACGAAGGTTTAAAGTTAACGGAAGTCAACTTCCAAGACACTCAATCTAAGACATTGGGCATCTCCTGGAATCCCTCGGAAGATAAGTTTTTATTTAATTGGTCTTTTCCAAGGAATACCTCTTGTACATCTAAATATACATTATTATTATAATAATAATCTTTATTTAGTTAATAAAACTAATACATTAGTTATAAAAAACAAACAATATATTGCTTATATACTAAAAGTTATTTTTTCTACTTAACATCCTTTTAAATGAATAAATATGTTTCTCCTGTTTTAATTCATTAGGAAGGTTGTTAAATAACTGTATCCCTTTGTACATGAAAGAATTTTCTGTTTTTGGTTTTAAAAACTTAGGTAACCGAAAATCTCTACAGTTCCTTGTATTATAATCATGTATTTCATAATTATAGATAAGAGGCATAGACATGTACGATAACAGTAGACCAGTACACGCTTTAAATATTAGATTTAATGTAATAAAATAAATTCTTTGTTTTATACTTAGCCATTGTAGGATATCTAACATTTCAGTAATTTTGATATATTTTGAACACTGTAATATTATTCGCATTGCTTTGTTTTGTTGAATTTGAAGTCGTTTAATAACAGAATTTGCACATAAAAATAGTATACTAGCGCAATAATCAAAGTGTGGCGCAATGATCGTTTTATAAACAGTAATTCTTGCTTGAATGGATAATTTGTTAGATATTCTACCAAGTAGGCCAATTTTTCGTGCAACTTTTTTTATAATGTAGTCAACATATTCCTTAAAATTTAATTTGTCATCTATTACTACGCCTAAGTATTTAATTTGATTAACTCTTTCTAATTCTATATTTTGTATCATTACCTTAGTCAACTCAATATTCTTAGTCGATAACACAGTATATTTAGTCTTAGATGTATTTAATTTCAATTTATTTACTTGCAGCCACGTAGTCATAACTTCAAGGTCCGAGTTTAAGTTGCTAATTGCTAAGTTTACATTTTCATTTGCGTTGGACACTAATGTATCATCCGCAAATAAATTAATATTATTGAATTTTAGATTTAATTCCAAGTCATTTATGTATATTAAAAACAAGATAGGACCTAAAACTGACCCTTGGGGCACTCCTAAGTTATTTGGGATTTCAGAAGACTCGCCACCTTCATATAATGTTATCTGACTGCGCGATGTAAGGTAATTTTGAAACCATTTGTGTTCAATACCACGGATACCATATTTTTCCAGTTTTCTAACAGCAGTTTTCTGTCAATCGTTTCAAACGCTCTTTTATAATCTAAAAACACCGCAACTACATTTTTATTTAAGTCAAATTCGCTTTTCGACTTAGTAAGCACAAAGTTGATTGCAGTTTCACACAAATGTTTGCTTCGAAAACCTGATTGATTTTTACTTATTAAATTGTTTTTTTCCAAAAAGTCTCAAATTTTTTTGTATTTGCAGTTTTTGGAACAGGTACAATTATTGATTTTTTCCAAGATTCGGGAAAAATTCCATCTCTCAGGGATTTATTTATTACTTCTACAAATAAATTTCCAATCATTGGTAACGCATCTGTAATTACTTTTGCTGTTATGCCGTCGGTTCCACCCTTTCTTTTTATTAAAGAAATTATCGTTTTTAAGTCATCTAGATTGATTCCCTTAAATTTGAAAGTATTTCGTTTACGAAGTACTTGTTGAAGTTGTTTGCTATTTCTGTCGCATTTGTTAATTCCACATTATTAAAGAGTATACTTTTAGGTGTTTTTGTTTGCTTTTTTTGTTATGCTTTTAATAAGAGAGAGATTCTTTCTTCACTTTCTAAATTGGGGTTTATTGCACCTATTGTTATTGTAGGAAACTATTAATACAGGAAATGTGGAAGATTAATTTTTCGTGGGATGAAACCATTCCATTAAACTTGCAGACTAGGTGGCAAATGTTCGCAGACAGTGTGTCGCAAGCACCCACTCTCCGAGTACCACGATACATTCTATTTACTAAGATTCAATCTATTGAGCTCCACTGCTTTAGTGATGCTAGTAGCGTGGCTTATGGCTATTGTTTCTATGTCAGATCAATCTTTCTAGACCACGTTTAATTGCATTTATTATGTTATAAAGGTTCTGGTAGCTCCTTTGAAGACCTTGTCTCTGCTGTTGTGTTTGCTGAGTTAGCCAGTAAAATTCAAAAATTATCCCTATGTCAGTTTTCACGGTGTATCTTTTGGACGGATTCTAAAATAGTGTTGGGTTGGATTAATTCAGCACCTTATTTGTTTCAAACTTGTGTGGCTAACCGCGTGGCGCGGATACAAGAGGTGACCAACGTTCAAAATTGCAAGCATGTGTCTAGTGAGAATAATCCCGCCAACTTAGTGTCTAGAGGTTGTGATTTTAACCAGTTCCTACATGGTGATGTGTGGTTTCATGGTCCTAAATTTTTACATGCGCTTTTGTTTTCGGTACCAGATTACAACTACACCAGTTGTTCAGAATTACCGGAATACAAATCTTCCAAGCCAATGTTAGTGGTCACAATGAGCTATAATGTAATTAAGTGCTTAATAAATAAAATTTATCCTTTTCCAAGCTTCAAAGAAGTCTTGCTTATGTATATAGATTTATTCGTAATTGCCGAGCAACTCAACATGGGTGTCTCAAAGGACCTTTAAATACTTCCGAAATAGACAATGCTTTAAAATTATTAGCACTACACGTTCAAAGTGCATCATTTACTAATGAGCGTTTGGCAATTTCCAGTCCAGATTCCAAAAAAAATCCTATGCCTTCGTTGAGATTGTTTTTAGATAAACAAGGGGTGCTACGTGTTGGAAGGCGTATCAGGAATTCTAATTTAAATTATGATAAAATACACCCTGTTCTTCTCCCAAAACGGCATCAATTTTCTAAATTGATTGTAAAACATTTTCATTTAAAATATTTGCATTGCGGTGCTAGACAATTATTGGCTGTTGTACAAGAAAGATTTTGGATTATTTCCTTAAGACAGTTGTGCAAGGAAGTAGTACAAAAATGTGTGCAGTGTTTTAGGACAAAACCTATAGCTGTGCAGCCTCTGATGGATGACCTACCTTTCCGTTTTGCATTTTTTCAACGGTGTTTTACTAACTGTGGGTTAGACTTTGCGGGACATATTTTAATTAAAGATCGGTATACAAGGAAACCGCAATTTCTAAAATCTTATGTAGCGGTATTCGTTTGCCTAACTTTTAGGGCAATTCATTTGGAGTTACTGACAAGTTTAATTTCCGCAGCCTTCATAGAGGTTTTGAAAAGATTTATTGGTCGTCGAGGCCATATCTTTCAGAACTAAATGTACACAATATGAAATTTTTAATTATTTCACAAATCGTAGGATTTCATGGCACTTCATTCCGCCCAGTGCACCTCATTTTGGCGGAATTTGGGAGGCGGGTGTGCGTTCCGTCAAATTCCATCTGGTTCGCGTTTTACGTGACAGAAAACTTAATTTTGAAGGTCTCTTGACTATTTTAACTCAAATTGAAAGAACTTTAAATTCTAGGCCTTTAGCACCCGTATCTTCCGATCCTAACGATTTTCGAATCCTTACTCCTTTTTACCTTTTAACTGGAGGAGCTTACGAACCCGTACCAGATGGTGAGCTTTCTCATCTTCCCAAAAATCGGCTGGACCACTACCAGCAACGTCACAAAATTGTGTTTAACTTTTGGAAGCTGTTCAAACGAGAAGTGCTGCCGGAGTACCAAGTAGTTCCAAATGGTCAAGGGATTCCAAAATGTCCATGACATTCAAAGGGGTCGGCACGTCTTAATCAACGAACCAAATTCGTCTCCTTTTCGCTGGCCGCTGGCTCGCATCATTTGACTCAGTCTGGAAGCGACGGTCGCATTCGTGTGGTCACTCTGCAACTTCCATCTGGAGCTACTTGCAAACGCCCGACTGTAAAGGTCTACTCCTTACCTGTGCCGGACTAGTGCGCAAGTGAGCAGTTAGTGGACTGCTAATATTAGTTTAGTTTTTAGTTTTTGAGGTACTAGTAGTCTCATGGCGAGCGGAATGTTTGTAAATAATTTAAATTTTTGTACCTCATGCTTCAGTTGCATGTTTTTGTAACGGGATGAATTGGGGTAACCGTTATAGGGAGAGCAAGTCCGACCTTTGAGTGGTACGGACGCTCTATGTTAATTCAAAAATTTGTTTTGTTCAATATGTATTGTTAGTTTTCTTTAATATAAAAATAATATTAAAGAACAAGTGTCAACAAATTATTTCAAATACAGTCCACTTATTTTCAACAACTTTGTTCTTTTTAGAAGGATTTTAATGGGATTTTTTCAGTGTATCTAGTGGAGTTGAAGCTTATCGAATCTTTATTAAAAATGTACGAGGCTTATATGAACCGTACCGCCCTATTTGTTGATTTTCATTTTTTGGCAATACGGGACAAATGTACCCCGTACAGACTTACTGTGACATGTTTAAAATAGGAGCTGCCCTTAGACTCAGATCACTTCTTCAGTATTATTCTATTATTGGTATATGATGTGCGATGTTTTTTAGAAGAACAAATAAAATTGTAAAAGCCGCTCGGGCAATAAAAAGTGATTCAGAATTGACGGAATTCGATTATAACTGTTTCTGTGCGTGATAAAGATTTTATTCCATGGGAATGTTCTGAAAGTTATCAGTACAAAGCTAATTCGGAAGATGAAGTCGATCAAGTTGTAAATCAAAGCTATTGTATAGAGCAGACAAATGAATGGACACGTGTAACTTCTTTAAATAATTTAATATTTCTAATTTTAAGTGACGTCGATAAATACATTCTTCTCGACAGTGCAATTACTCCATTAGATTTTTATAAACTTTTTTTAACGGATGAATTTGTTGATATTATAGTGAAAGAAACAAATAAATTTGCTTCCCAAATAATTCAGACAAGTAATTTTACTGAGGGTTCTAGAATAAAATCTTGGAAACCCACCACGGCGAGTGAAATATTTTCATTATTTTCTGTCATTTTGGCCATGGGTTTATGTCACGTTCCAGAGATAAATTTTTATGGTCCAAAAATGTAATTCATAACAATACATTTTTTTTAAGGTCATGCCAAGAGACAAAGTTTTATTATTATTAAAATGTTTACATTTTACTGACAATATAGAAAACACCAAAGAAGATAAATTGTTTCAAATAAAGCCTATCTTGTAACCAATGTTAGAAAGTTTTAAGACATATCTTCAACCCGGAGAAAATCTTGTGATTGATGAAAGCGTTATACCTTAGAGAGGACGACTTAGCTTTAAACAGTACATAAAAAATAAAAGCCATCCTTATGGTATTAATCTTTATAAATTAGGATATGTATGCAATTTGAGAGTTTATACCGGAAAGGAAACAGACATTACTGCCGGAAAAGAACATGCACAAGCGGTAGTCAATATCCTTATGCAAAACTTTGTACATTCTGGACGTACCTTATAGTGCTACAATTTTCATACAAGTTGTGATTTAGCTAGACAGATATTGGCCAAAAATACAAAAACAAGAAAAAGAATAATAATGATAATAATAATAGTAACAGTAACAGGCGATAGCCACCAACTATATCAAGACAAGAATCATAAAATCCGGCAAAGACCCAAATTGTACACTTTGCGGGACACACTCGAAAACTATCTACCATATAGTACATACCAGGCTACCCAATCCTGGGTACGTATTTGAAATAAAAGAAAACGATAAATTTATGTATTTCTTTTCAATTCCATTTTTTAAATTTGCAAATTTTCAAACAACAAAATTTTAAGATTGCGTCAACGAAACCACAGGCAATCGCAAATATAACATTGTTACATATATTTCTGTCACATATTTACATATTTGTTTTGTTTTAACAAGCGCAAAAGACCCAATTTTATATAAACCAGTCAAAAATGTACGGGCAATATTTGCCCCGTACCGCTAGATATAAAAGTTACTGGCGGGACATATATGCTCCGTATCGCTAAATGAGAAAATCAATAAAAATTATTTACGCAGTCAACTTGTTAAAATGGTACTAAATAATTTATTTTGTTTGTGTGCAGTTTCTATCACGAGTGATTGCAAAGTATTGTTTGACGAGAACTTCTTAAGCTAACTTAGTGAATGTAAACGGGAAACTTCGATTGTCCGTGCGTTAATTTAAATTTTTTTTGTGCCTGCTTTGCTTTATTGTAACTGGATGTGAACAATATTTTACTCATGAATTCGTTTGTACGTTAATTCTAATTATATTTTATAAGGAGAGGAACGTTTCTGAATGATCGGTTCTAACCTATGTCGTTTTTTTGATATATTGATTTGGATGGGTTTATTTTAAATCGTCCGGTAACAGCCGTTGGTTGACTTAATTGTCTTACCTTAGTTTGTTAAAAATAGAATCGTTGGTACACCTTCAAATAATTTGATATTTTTGATTTAACAAACATTGGGGAGTGTGCATCAGAAAGGGTAGGATTCAAATTGCCTGGCAACAGCCGTTGGTTGACTTAATTGTCCTACCTGGTTTGGTGCAAGTTGAATCGTTTATCTATCTCCTCTACTTCACATCAAACCTTTACTATGACATTTACCGTTATTGAACTTATTATTTACCTGCTGATACAAAAAGAATATCAAAGCAAAGTTTATTGATTTATAATTTTGATTTGATTTTATATGATATTTATTGTGTACATGCTATGCGTTGTTTTTATATTGTTTTTGACGATTATTTATTTTATTGAATTAAATGTATGTATTAAGTATATTATATTGTTTTTTTGTGCTTTTTCTGTATCTCTACTAACATTTGACAAACAAAGTCTATTTGATTAATATACAGTGTGTATTTGAGACTACCATACATAGGAAAATTAACATTGGGAATTTAGCTAAGGATCAACTATGGCTATGGATATAAAATTGACAGTAAGTATAAAATTATATTTTATTTGTCAAATAATTGTTTAATAAACTCATCATGAATATTTATACAAGAGCTGAAAAAATTCAAATAGTGACATGGAATTTAGCAGGTATAATGTTGAAATTATTGAAATAGGGCGTCTACATATTTATTTCATTTTTATAGGCAATAATTTAAGAAGAACAGCTGAGTTGTTTGGTATTCTTTACAATGACAGGCCAATTCCTTGTGGTCATACAATTACACGAATTGTAAGACAATTTCGGGAAACTGGGTGCGTTAACAGTCTCTGTAAACAGCCAAAAACTAATAAAAATCAAAATAACGATAATGAAATCGACATTTTGGCAGCTGTGAAAGCAGATCCTAATGTTAGCGTAAGGGGGATAGCACAAGCTCTTGGTGTATCACATTCTTATGTCCATAAAATTAAAAAAAACACTATTATTTTCCTTATAAATATTCCCCACAACAAGAACTATTAGCAGCAGACAGTGAAAAACAAACCGACTTCTGCGAATTAATGCTAAATAAGTGTAATGAAGACGAACACTTTTTAACGAATATATGCTTTACCGACGAGTGCACATTTACATTACACGACGAACCAAATCGGCAAAATTATCGGCACTGGAGCAAAAAAAATCCACATGTAAAGGTGCACACCCTGAATGCCCATTTCGGGTTGAGACACGCTGTCTCCGCTCTTCTCCCTTTTTTCACCATCACTCTATAGCACTATCTTTTTTAAATTGTTTTTGTCTCACTTATTTAATTCTAATCCTTAACCTTCCAACATTAAAATTATTTTGTTTCGCTTTAACCTTGGTAAAACTAATGCATGTTCATCATTTCTTTTCATCTTAAATTATTTATTCTTTCACGGAAATTAATTTTGATAGCACTTAATTTTCTTCTTTAAATAAACGGAAAATATTTATTTAGGTACAAACTAATTTATTTCATACAGAAAAATATAGATTGACTTTTTAGAAAACTTTATATTTCATTTAAATAATAGGCATTTAAACGCAATTCTTGTTTATTAAATAACTTTTTCCATTAAAGTCGAGGTTTACTCTAAAAACTTTTAATAATTCACAATGCAACAGGTTTATCAAGGCTTAATTAATAATGAGTTGCTAAGCCATACCGGATGTTATCATCTAAAGATGATGCGTCATAAAATATGTATAAGTTAAAAAATTAAAATGTCCAACGTATAATGAATCTCAATTTTTTTAAATATTATACACAACACAAAAAATACATTAAAAACAAATAACAATTAATATACAGGGTGATTCATAATTACTGGTACGGCTTAAGGGCGGGTTATTTGCTGTAGAAGAAAGTTCAAGACGTTAAATTAAATTTTGTTTTTCATTTTTTCTTAATAATTTCACTGTAAATTTATCAATCATTATTATTAAAATCAGCAGAGAGGCATAACTTTAGACCAAGAACATTATTTATGTACTATTTTACAATTTGTTAGAGGGGTGTAGTGGAGTTTGAATGGAAGATAGAGAAACGGGGACATTACTGAGGGAGAATGTAGAAGAGGTAGAATGGATAAAAAGAAGAAGATGACTTAAAGAAAAACGAGAAGAGTATTAAAGGTAGTATAAGTTTGAATTAAATAATTATATATTAAATACCAGCTAAATAGAAGGAAATCGAATTACAGACAACATTCGTCCGAATATATTTACACATTTTATTAATTGCGAAATGCACTTTAATTTCAAGGTTCCACGTCCTGGCCTTTTGATAAAAACCCTTGTTTATTACTACTTTCTCACGCTATTATATTTTTAACGTTTTACGTCTCTCAGTCAAATACGCGTTCTATGTTTATTTAACAAACGTTATTGCTTTAAAAATATGTAAATTTTTCATAAAGTTCTCATAATTTTCAAACATCTTAGAACACATAAACATGATAAGTAAAAAAAAATTGATTGTATTAAAATATACATCATATTTCATGCATTAACAATTGGTTAAAGTTTCCGATAATAAACAAAAAAATTAATAATGAACTAAAATTTTATCTGACCTTATTTTGTAATAGTTATTTAACAAACGAGTGTATTAATAAGGGATCTTACAGTCCTACTTTTAACTTTTGAACAATATGTAAACAATAATGAAGAACTGTGTGAGAGAATAATTTGTAACATTGATAAGCTGAACAACCTTAAATGCTATTAAACGCTATCATCCAAATATTGCGTACAGTGTAAAATTGTCTCGAAGTGTAAACAAATTCAGGTATTAATATAACTGTAGATCAATGTCGATTCCTTATTTAAAATTTGCTTTGCTACAAAATACAACAGATGTTTTATTAACGTTTTCATGTTGAACTTCATAAAATGGGAACATGATTTAGTGATATATATGTTTACTTGCCTATACCAAAATCGTTTGTTAATAAAAAATTATTCATTAATAGGATGTCATTAACGATCAACTTTGTTTGAATTAATGTAAACCATAAACGCACGGTGGACGGAAAAAATAATTATTTTAAATCATTTAAAAGTTTATTCTTTATAACATAATCAAGCACCTACTTTCGAATTGTTATTAGCTGCTAAAAATCATTACAAAATAAAATTTTTTATTGTTTATTTTAGGAGTTTATGCATTTCCGGTCTATAGTCACCATCAACTGGGTGATGCAATTATTAAAGAATTGGGAAAAATGGGTCACCAAGTTACAGTTATATCTCCGTTTAAAGAAAATAACCCGCCGGATAATAATTCACAAATTTTACTTGATGGATTGATAGAGATATCTAAAGGTACGGTAATTAAAGTATTATAATTTACTAAATTGTTTTCTTAACGTCATAAAAGTGGCATGTAAATGACATAATTTTGTTCGAATAAGTTTCATTTATATCGACGGTAACCTGACAAACAGGCGTAAGCGACAAATGGCTAATTTTACAGGAAAGACAAAAAACAACGTAATTCGTACCTCCTCACTGGTTATCATAATTACTCACTGAAATTTTTGTTCTGTTTATTAAGTTATTTTTGCACGCATAGATATTTCTAACTGTATTTTCTAATAAATAATGCAGGTATGTAGCTTACGCCGGTCCAATTTTTTTCTTTAATGAGAAAGGCTTTTTAGGTAGTATTTAAGATTTACTATTCCAACAGAAACCTATTTTAAACGTCGCTTAGGTTTATCTTACGCCTAGTGTATTTTCACAGTTATTTGTTGCAAGTCGCTTAGGTTCTAAATACTTATTTAATTATTTTAATTTGCTTTATGTAGTTATGCTTTACCAGTCAAGAAAATCTCGTACGGTTTTGGACGACGCTTGAATATTGTGTTTTTTTACATGTTTTTCAATAACAGCGTCCGTAACAGCTCATTGCGACGCGGTCACTTCGACACCGCAATCTCGACACCGCCGCTTTGACACGAGCTCAGCTCGACGCGACTTCATTTCCACGCGAGTTTATAGTCCAGTTATCCTGGCAAAAATTTGGGTCCAAAAAAATCCAATGGAGTTTTACAATGTATAAGAAGGTATTTTGGTGCGCTAAACACAATCGTATTGTCCAAATTGAGCTACCGGATAGAAAAAATGCCGCAAATCG
This sequence comes from Abscondita cerata, assembly GCA_030710515.1. NCBI lineage: Eukaryota > Metazoa > Arthropoda > Insecta > Coleoptera > Lampyridae > Abscondita > Abscondita cerata. The sequence continues at coordinate 43,033 of JALBCR010004727.1, read as the reverse complement.
CTCATTTATAGCCATTTTTTGGCCATTTTGGATTTTCCAAAGATATAACAAAGTCTATGCCTTTTTATGAATATAGTCAAGAAAGCAAAGTTGTAGTGCATATTAACACTCATCGTCTGGTATAAACTATATAACGTTAGCGTTTTTAGAACTTAAAATATGGCCATTTTAATGTGGCAAAAATGACTATTTTTGCGTTTTTCAAAGATAGGGCCGAATCTATGCATTTTTATACAAATAAGTAAGAGAGCAAAGTTATAGTAGTAAAATACCTGTAATCTGGTTTAAACTAGATGGCGTTAGCTGTCAAGAAACTCAAACTATGGCCATTTTAGCGTAAAAAAAATTATAACTATTTGTCTTTTTTTCACAACAAGACAAAACCTGCGTATTTTTATGCATATAGCCAAAAAAACAAAGTTATAGTAGTCAAAGTACCAGTAACCTGGTCAAAACTACATCGCGCTAGCGGTCATAAAACTCAAAATATGACCGTTTCAGCGTCAAAAAAATAATAACTGTTTGGGTTTTTCGATAATAGGACAGAATCTATGCATTTTTATAAAAATAGTAGAGATAACAAAGTTATAGTAGGCGGAAATACCCATAATCTGGTTTAATCTAAATAGCGCTAGTGGTCATAGATATTTTGCGTCAAGTACATATTGTGCTCGTACATTTCGTTTTGCAGCTACAAGAAATGGTTTTCAATAAGTCTTCAGGAACTGCTTTTTTCTCAATTTGGACGGGTACTAAACCATTTATTGTTTTCTGACAACCCCATTTTTCTGAATCAATATTTTCATTAGCAAGCCATATTTGTGACAAGTTATCGAAATCTTCAACAGTGCCATGTGATGTTCAGCAGGGATCAGTGCTTGGACAATGTTTTGCTAGCCGTTAAAAATTATTAAATTAAACTTTTATATATCTTTTGTTTTGCTACTTACACTCTCCGAAAAAAATATATTCATTATTTTTGAAAGCAAAGGTGGAAATATACTGACTTCCAGAAAAATTGCAACACCTAGAAGTTGTCGAACGATTTTAATGAAAGTTTCATTAAACAATGTGATGATTAAAATTTGAATAAAATCTAGCCAATAGTTTTTGTTTTTTTGGCTGTTGTTTCCATAACACATAGTAACAATAAATTTGAAATATTAGACTATTCAGTACCTGTCATGTTTGCAAATTGTTGTTGTTTTTTCACAATTTTATTCTGAATTTGAAAACAATGCCGAGAGTACGTCAACATCAACATTTTGTCCAATTAAGTGATTTTGAACGTGGCCGTATTATTGGTATGAGAGAGGCCGGACTTTCGCTAAGAGAAATTGCTCGTCGTCTAAACCGAAATGTTTAATCGATATTGAGATGTTAGTCCAAATGGTCCGAGGAAGGGGTTCAACATCGTCGCCGTGGATCTGGACGTCCTTGAAGGACTACAGATCGCGATGAACGTCGCTTAAGAATTTTGGCCACAAGAGATAAATTTTCAACAACTCGATTAATTGCAAATGATTGGATGAGAGGTACAGAACTTAGGATGTCAATGTCATCTGTTTATCGCCGGATAAGATCTTATGGGTTGCGTTCATATCGTCCATTTTTATGTCTTCCTCTTACACCACTTCACCGTCTACGCAGACTAGAGTGGAGCAACGAAAGGGTTAATTGGGCGCAAGAATGACATCAAAATGTGTTTAGTGACGAGTCCCGATTTTGCTTGTGAACCCACAATGGTCGTAGGAGGTTCTCAGACGGATGCGTTGGGAACGTAATAATCTAACATTTTTTGTGGAACGCAACACATCCCTCACTCAAGGGGTTATGATATGGGGTGCAATATATTATGGTAGCAGATCACCCTTGGTCTTTATTGACGGCAACTTTAACGCAGCTGGTTACATTGCTAATGTGCTACAACCAGTTTGCTTTTCATATCTTCAGGGGCTGCAAAATCCCATTTTCCAGTAGTATAATTCACGCCCTCATACGGTAAGGGCTACAACACGGTTATTGGAAGAATCTAACATTGCCGTCCACCCATGGCCTGCTCGGTCGCCTGATTTGTCGCCAATTAAACATGTATAGGATATGCTTGGTAGGCAACTGGGTAATTTACCCCACTCTCCAGATAATGTACACGATCTTCAGCATCGGATTCAAGAAGCTTGGGGATGATATACCACAAGCAGCTATAGATCACTTGATTAATAGCATTCCAAGCCGTCTAGATGAGTGCAATACAAATAATGGCGGGGCAACTTATATTGAAAAAACTTTTTAAGCTTTTGTTCTTTTGTATTTAAAGTTTAATCATCACTTTGTTTAATGAAAATAAACGTTTCCTGAAAATTTCATTAAAATCGTTCAACAACTTCTAGGTGTTCCAATTTTATTGGAAGTCAGTATAAGTTAGTCATTCCGTAACCTATTTTATGAGTAGAAACAACTTATTCTATTTGAGTGCTTGTTGTGTTTTTGTACCCTTATTTATTAAAGAATTTTAGGGTACATACCAGTTAAGTATAAAAAAACGTATAAAAAACGTGTATCAGGTATTTTCTGACTATTTTTCAGTCCGGATGAGAACTTTATCATCTTCAGCAAAAAACCTGGTTATGACCATTGATTTTGATATTCTACGATAATAAAACAGTTGTCGACAGATGTGTGAGCAGCTACAAACATTGATTATTAATTAATTAATTATCGTAACAAGCTAAGTATTAACGTAACAAACTGTCTTCTTTTTTTATCTCACAGGCATGGAAATTGACAACATTATTACGATTTATTTGTAAACAAACTATAAAATTAAGGTTGGATAGGAACCAATTCTATAGCGATCAGCCATTTTGATTTTCTAATAGCCTTATTAAAAAACTCAACGTCATCGCTTTCAATGTTTTCTAGCCACGAAGTTCTGAAATGTTTTACAAAAATGTATACGTTGGCATTAACGGCGGGTTATTTGGATTCATGCACAGCTGATTGAAGGTTATGTGATTCAAAAATGTAAAGTCTTAATAGTAATAATCATTAACAAAGAAATATTAATGATTTATTTTAACAAAGAGAAAACAAACTGTGCATTTTTTTCTGGAAAACTCTGTCCTTGGAAGGAACAATGGTTATAAACGTTGATATAAATCTTAGAGTTATCATTTAAATTTACACTGAGATTTTGTTTAAACCTATCGCTGTCTGACACCATTTTTTTTCCAAATAAATTTACAACAACTTCTGAGTGTGAACATTCCGGTATATATGGATCTTTTTGATAAACCAAAGTTTTCGCAATTTAAATTTTAATTTGTAGTTATTCAGCAGCAGCCGAACTTTTTCATCCACCCAAGCTTTTTGTTGCTAATAAATCTCCGACGTCATTTGCAATGTGTGTGGCACTAGATCTTCAAAATAATTGCCTGTGAAAAGTTCAGAGTTTGCTAATTCAAAAACTGTAGCAGTTGTTCATCTTTCCCATTGTGTTGATCCTTTTTGAGCTATTAATGCAATACTTATTACGGTACGTTAAAAGAAATAGTCGGTGAGTTGCTTTGTTCAGTCTTAAACTGGCATATTTCCTAAATAAATTAATCTATTACTGATCGGTCACAGCAAAAGTTATAAGTACATTAGTTTTTGTCTTTGGTATAGCCAAAATGACACAATCGATGTCATTTATGGACATATTTGTTAGTTTCTGAGGTCTGAGCGCCCCATAACACCCTATAATTAAGATTACCTAAAATAAATGCTATTGGTGTAAGTGGAACTACGATAAAAGAAACTTACTTTTTCTACTCCTGTTCTAGAATACTGATATTCTAAATTAAAGTTACATTCCAAAACATCATGCGAGAATATTCTCGCTCTTGTAACTGAATGAGCACAGGTAGGGCCATCTCGTGGCTGTTAACATAACGTTGCGTTTGTAGATAATTATTACCAAAAATTTCATTAAAGGTGCTTAATTGTAGTAATATCAGTTATAAATTTTTAAAAATTTAACTTCCAAATACTTGAAAGTGTGATCTGTTAGTAGGTACCTATATACCGTTGTCTGGGCTATATACAAGAGCAATTGAAATCAATTGAAAAATACAATTTTCTAGTTTATTGTAACCATACAAATACAAAATTTGTTTTAGTTAATGTCAGATTTTTATTCGCTGGTGGAAGTACCCCACTCTACATACCACTAACTTATGCTTTCCTATGTATGACGAAGGTTAAGCAAACATGTTTGTTACTATGATTATGAACAGTTAAACTATAATATTTAAAGTATGAACGGTCTTCAACTTGAGAAGTTGGTGTGTTGTTCACTACTATTAGTAAATCGAAGTTTATCTTTATTGCTGATGTTGTAGTAATAAATGAGAAATGTTTCTTAAATCATCGGAAACCTAAAATGGCCTTGTTTGTTAAGATAACAAAAAATTGGTACTGCGATGAAATATCTATGAAATATAAAGGAGCCACAATTAAAGACATGATAATGTACATCTCAGATTTACAGCCATTTCCAGTACATGCAAACTTGAAACTGATAAAACACGGTCTTCATCAAAATAAGTCTTCAATAATTGAAAAATCTTCAAAAGGCAATTTTGTCATGAATGAAAGTTTATCCTGTATTTGTCAGAGGACTGTTGGAAAATAAAATGACTTAATTATATTGCCACACTTTGAAGCTATACAAGTATAGCCCCCTTTCCCCAGGTTGAACATAGGCATCCAAATGAAATTTGATTGCAAACTTTCAAAACTCCACCTTACAGAATACAGGAGGTGTTGTACGTATTTCTTCGTTCAGTGTATTAACATATTAATGCATAAATTAGATATGTATCACAGAGTGAATTTTTTTGTTAGATATATATTTATTTTAGTTATTTTATTTAAAGAAATATACTGACGTACAAGGTTTTGTACAGATTTCAAATATATTAATTTTTTTTAAGGTTAATGTGGTTTACAATTTGTTGATGAAGATTAGTGTGTGACGAGATTTTTCCATAAATAATTGGTTTATTAGGAAATTCTCTCCCTACAGTATAGGCCGCCGTGTTTACGCTAGCGCGTCTGAGTGTGCGTTTGTATATTGCATCGTTTTGGGGATTTACTTGTTTAGAGTTGGCTGTTTAGTTGGCATCCGTGTACCCTAAAACTGACATCTCGGTGATTCGCAAAAATGATACTCTCTTTTTCCTATTAAATCGTCGTAGTAAAAGGGTGTATTTGGAGAATGCTGTTTAAAAACTGAATCATTGGACACGTGTTTAATAAATGGTTAGTGAAGTAAATTCGTCCCATTCTAATTATGGAATAAACCTTTGGTTACGATTCCAGTGTAAGTAGCTTTCTTTCATTTACGTTCCTTTGTTTTAGTGAAATATTTGTTCTTACGGGTTCTATTAATTCTATGCGCCTTTTTTTTCCTCTTCTGGTTTTTGTTTTGGTGTTTGCTGTCGTTTTGGACGTTCGCTCGACGTACTCCGTGGTAATTTGAGGCTGAATATCAAATGAGGAATTGACTGGCAACTTTAGTAAACTAATTACGAAGCCTATTAAACTTCGCTGGGAAATAAGGTTCCCACAAGGCCATCAAGCCGGTTATCTACTCATTGGTGCAGTCCAGCAATTATTATCAGTGGAGGCTATTTTAATTTCTTTTCTTCGTGGATACTCAGATATTGAATTTGGATACGAGAGCTGAGAACTGTCAAACCCGGAAGACTCCTGGTTACACGAGCTAAGTTATTTATTTATGCATGCCATTGATTAATTAATTGAATCGCGTTATGTATTTGTATCTTGGTTGAAAGTTTAACACCGTATCTTTGTTGCGCCTATTTTTATTATAATGTGAGCTTGAAGGATCCTTTCAGTACAATCATTTATGTGCGCGTTGAACTTATTTATTTAAATAATCGGCTACGTTCCGGTACCCGTCGTCATTAGCATTAAGTACCTTTTTGAACCATAGTTTGTCGTGCGACTTATGTGAAGGGATTCAACGGGGTTCGTGACGTTCAATTCAACTAATTTATTTGGGGGCGCTTATGCCTCAACGTCATATACCTTTTGTTAACTCGCTCTCGTGCATGAATCGTATCTGGGAGTTAGTTAGATATATGCTATTGATTTTTTTGATATTGGTATTGTTATATGTGTCTCGATATGTAAGTTGAACTCTGGTCGCTAACACAATATACGGTTTATTTATTTTTGGATCTACGAGTACCTAGTGGCTCTAGATGTTTCTCTTAGAGAATCCTAGGTGGCGCCTTATAAATTTTCAGATCAGGGTGGAGGCCTCGTTGTGAACGATTTTCAATACACCCACGACTACTTCCGACTAATTAAGAGCTGCCGTGTGGGGTCATCTAACACTGCGATACCTTACTTTATTGGTTACAAATAAACCGTAACAAGTGAGTTGATTTTTTTTACTATTTTGTGTAAATTTTTTCTACGAAACTGTTATTCCAGCTTCCTTTAGTGCGCTGTCAAAAAGAATAAACTCATCTATTTAATACGAGTTACTTCTATCGTGCGTAATACCATCAACATAAAGCAAGCATCAACTTCTCACATTATAATAAATTGCACACTGCCTAAAGTATTTGCTTAAATAAAAATAAATTATTGTAAACACACGATGTATGGGACAATGTTTCAGACCTGCCAATGCATCTTGGCAACAATTTCTATCAGATGCCACACCATAAACTTTTGTATTTCTATAGGGTACGGTAAAAACCAATTCAAAGATTTACTACTTTATTTATCGCATCAATTCTGGAATAAGAACAAAACTCAATAATAAGCAATAACTTTTTAATCATATCCTTACCGAAAGTTACCAACAGTAACTTTGTACACAAGTAAATTTATTTAATAAACGTTCCAAATAAAATAATAACTATAACATTAAACTAATTAAACACAAAGCTTAGAAGCATCGGTGTCAATTACCTATGATGTATTATTGACTACATCCGAGCACCACGCAGCCTATACTATTTCACTTCCTGTTGTTGCACAGCCTAGTTTTACTACGTACGAGAAAGTGTACTTATATAAATATGCTGACTATAGTTCAATTAATTGTTTTTTCAACGGCATTAATTGGAGAGTCCTCCTAAATTGTGATCTAGTTAATGATGCGGTTGATAAATTTTATGATATTGTTTATTCTGCCATCAACCAGTTTGTTCCTTTTAAATTTATACTGTCGAAGAAAAGTAGTTTTCCAAATTGGGCTACTGGTGAACTAAAAAATTAATTTTGGCTAAAAAGCTGCACATGCAAAATTTAAACTCAGTGGCGCTATTGATGATTACATACGGTTCTCGGAACTTCGTAAAACAAGTAAAACTCTAAGTTTTTCACTTTACAGGAATTATGTAACATCTGTTGACCTAAAATTGAATTCCAATCCTAATTACTTTTGGAAGTATATACGTGACATGACTAATACCAATACGTACCCAAACAGGATGATGTTGAATGACAAAGTAGCTATTGACGGCAACGAGATAGTAAATTTATTTGCAGAATACTTCTCATCAGTGTACACCGCACCCATCAATATTAGTTATAATAATCAATCTTGTTTACCATTTGGAAGTTCGTTCTTTTTATCAATTTCAACTGAAGAAGTATTTAACGCAATCGTGAACCTTAAACCAAGTTACACTGCTGGTCCTGATAAGTTACCTAGCATATTCATTATAAATTGCATATTTTCATTATGCGTTCCAATACACATTTTGTTTGATCTTTCTCTCGCCAGTGGTGTTTTTCCAACTAGATGGAAAACATCATACATAACACCAATTTATAAGTCTGGAAGTAGGGATCATATTAAAAATTATCGGGGTATTAGCATACAATCCATATTACCTAAAATACTTGACAAATTGGTCGCTAAACAAATTGCTTGGTCTACAAAAATTATTTAATCCCACAACAACATGGTTTCTGCACTGGTAAATCAACAGTAACTAATTTACTCACTTATAGACAATTTATTGCCAATGCCCTTGACAAACACAGTCAAGTCGATTCTATTTATATGGATTTCTCGAAGGCATTCGACCGTATTAGTCATCATATTTTAATAGGTAAATTAGAATTATTGGGGTTTACCAATCATACTAAGAAATGGATTGAATCTTTTTTATCCAACCGCCATCAAATTGTGCGAATTAGAAACTTTGTTTCTTCTCCGATTGACGTTCTTTCAGGAGTTCCTCAAGGATCACATTGTGGGCCCATTCTTTTCTTACTGTTTATAAATGACATAAATAATACTCTTCAAAGTGGCGAACTTGCAATATTTGCAGACGATCTAAAACTGTTCAAAGTTATTAATGATAGGCAAGACTGTTTTAATTTACAATGTGATGTTAATCGAATTTACCACTGGTCGTGCCAGAACAATCTTGCTTTAAATGTTGATAAATGTACATCTATTTCATTTTTTAGAGGCAAGACAATTATAAACTATTCATATACTATATATAATCATGCTTTAGAAAAAAAGGAGGAAGTAAGAGACTTAGGTGTGACATTCGACAGGCGTTTATCATTCAACCCGCACATATATGATATTTACTTTAAAGCCTCTAGGAAACTAGGCCTTGTCCTACGCTTTAGTAATGACCTTAGCATTAATTGTTTAAGAACACTTTACTGTACATTAGTACGTAGTCATCTTGAATACGCATCAGTGATTTCGTCTCCTTATACCGCTAGCAATTCTAATATGCTCGAGAAGATTCAGAACAAGTTTTTACGTTTGATTGAATTTCGACTAGACAAACCACATACACAAGGAGTATACCAACCAATTCGCAATTTAATGAAATTACACAGTCTCAAAGACCGTAGGATTATTGCTGATCTAATTTTTCTTCATCGCCTGCTTAATGGTTTCATTGACAGTCCTGGTCTACTGCAGAGTATAGATTTTAATGTGCCAAGAAGAGGATTAACAAGATCTACACCTTTATTTCAAATTAAATCATGTAGAACTAACATTTCATATAATGATCCCATTTGCAGAATGTTATCCTTAGCAAATCGACATATGAAGGAACCGTCTTTTAATCTTTTCGATTCAGCTCTGAACACCTTCAAACGCAAATTACATATTACGTTCTCATATTAACATGTGTTATTTGCTCTACTAAATGGAACTTTTTTTTTTTTATGTTCGGTATATATATTTTTATTTTTTTTCTTTCTCTTTATTTTTTTTTATATATTTACATATATTATCATTGTATAATTTCTTATTCTTTTTTTTTTTCTTATTGATTATTATGATTATTAAGAATGTTAATTTATTGTAAATTCGTATGGGGTTTCCCGTTAAATAAAATTATTATTATTATTATTATACTATTGTGTGTGTTATTGTTAATAAAAATCGCAAAATAAACGACATTCCTCTTTTCTAACCTAAATTCAAAAGTCAGTACCAACTGATGACAACTACAAATAAGGTAGCAACTTAAAGTAGAGAACAAAACTTTCATTGTTTAACATTTTTTTATTTCTGTATACTTTCTCTGTCGTAGAAAAAGTATAGTCTGCTTCACGTTTGGAATGACCACTCGCCTTGGCTCGTGTGACGAACATTCCACTCGTTCGGAATATACAGTATTTTGAAATATACTATTCATGGCTAAATATATTTTATCACTTGCAACTTTTTTAAATTAGTTATATTTTCTTCCTCCATAATTTGACATTTTCGTGCTTGCAGCCTGGTATATTTGGAGATGTCAACATTTTTGTGAATACTTAAACAAGATTGCAACATTGAAAAATTTGTCCATAAAGTGGACGTTGTAATTCAAAATACGCAGGCAGGATGTTCTCTGAGACACTACCTTGAATTTTACTTGCTCCAAATTTTTAACACTGATTCCTATATTCGTCTCGGGATTTTTTAGTAGTAAATTGCCGACGGTGTTGTCAGCTATTTTACATATTTTGGGGAGCGTACATGTAAGGTCCTCCACGTTTTTATTTTGTTTAGTATAGTGATCATCGTAACCGTATAAATTTCAGGTATTTTTAAAGATCAGAGGTATTTTTTTAAGGGGGGGTCTACACAGATAAATAGGCAACACACCATACTTCCATAAGACCAATGTTAAAAGTGCCGTTTTTTTATATAAGATTAGATCGTTATTTAATATTTTGAAGAATTGTTCAATTTCTCCACATAACCAGGAAACCTACCTCTATGTCATTATAGAACGATTTTTTTAGGTAGAGACACATATAAATTTATACTCACTGATATTAATTTTGTCATCATACACTTCTAATAATTAATGCTGTGTTAGTTGAGAACGTCTTTTTCATAAAAAGGCTTCTATGTTGACATAGCATTTTTTTACTAGCTGTGACTAAAATTATCAAAAAGTTGGAAGAACATAATCTACAATGAAATTTTTTATAAAAACGAAATAATTTGTGATAACTGTTTATGTCAATAAGGACGAAAATCGCCAAGACATATTTGGAGTCGTTTAAACCGGTAAATGACCGGAGGGTGAGTAAACAACGGGATTAACACAAAGTTATTTCTAATACGGTAAAACTAAAACGAATAAACAAAAAAGAATGTATTCAATAACGTATAATATACTTTTTTCTAATTTTCGTCTATAATACGTTTATTAATGTTTCTCAGTCCGAGTCGTTTATAGCTATCTATAAGAGTACACTGTACTTTAATAGATTTAGGATAATTTTCATTTGTATGGTTGGTAGTGCTAGTTCGAGATGATGAAGTTGTCATCTGACAAGTCAACATCGGGTAAATTATTTTTAAGTAAATAAGTAATTGTAATTGCACGGAAGTAATTGTAATTTTACGTAAGTAATTGTAATTTGTTACATACTATAAATAAGACATACACTTAGGTACAGTCGAATTAATCATTGTTTTTTATTTCATTTTCTAGTACTCGAAAGACAAGTTCTGTTATTTAAAAGGACGAAATGGTGACAATACCAAATATTGTAGGTGCCTCAAAACGGCAATATGACGCATCCAAGTTCACAAATTTCAAGAAATTGGTAATCCCCATGTGACCACCTACATTATTTATAATTGAAAATGATAATACAGTATTTTTTTACTTTTGTTATTGAATAGGTAGGTAGGTACTTGTGAACTTATAAATTATTTGAAATAAAATTATAGTAAATATTTGTGGATTTATTACAATTTCTTAATCTACTCATACGGTATTACCTTTATAATGAATGGTATTAGATATTACAAGGTGTTTTCAACGTACGACCCCAACTACTCAAGTGTTATGAGTGTTGCAGAGAGCTTGAGTCTCAAATTCCCTAAATTTTAAATAGTAGAAGTTCCTTAGTTACCTAGTTTACATCGAGCTGCATACGCATTTTATTATTTTGTGACAAAAAAATAACGCAATAGTGTACATACGAACAAACGGTTATAATTTATTATAAAGAAGCGAAAAATTTAATTATTTTTGCTACATGGACATGTGTTGTAAACATTGATGGTCACATTTGCTGTATCGTGTGCTTGAACATTTATGCTTGGAACATTGCTATTATTGTGGACCGTAACAGTTTCATTACTTCCATAATTAAACTGCAGAGATGGATTTTCCTCCCTGGAAGGTCCAGGTAAGGAAACGTCAGTATATTGTGGTCGAAGCATTTGTGATACATCAATTTTGTTTTTTAGGGATGCATCGACGTAACTTTCTGCTACAGCACTCGACTTCCAACCTCCGTGCCTCTTAATAGTCAGCAAATCACCTCCACGGTTAGCCAAATGAGTCACACTAGATCGCCTGAAACAGTGTCCAGTATAAAGCTCTGGATTGGGTAACCGAAGGAAACTGGCAATTTCTTTGCAAATAGCCCCCATCCTATTAATGCCAATAGGACTATTTATGCATTTGCCACTTCTATAGGTCAGGAAAAACCGCCGGTGAGTCACTTTTTGTGGTCTTAATTGATAATATTCTTTTATCAGTGCAATCCATGTTCCCTCTGTGATTGCAAACAATCGGGGCTTATTGTTTTTGTTTTAGGCACTGAAATTGTCACCAATTCGGACTTAAATTCAATGTCATCCACACTCATGTTGGCGAGTTCCTCGCGTCTTAAAGCCCCATTGTAGCCAATAATTAAGATCACCTAAAAATATTATGGGATTTATGGATATATCTGGAAGAATTATACCACATACTTTCATTGCAAGGTATTTCTGATTTTCTGCGTCACAAATAAATTTATTTATGTCATACTCTTCCAGGATCTTAGATTTCTTTGGTACATAGCCTTGGGACGTCCTTTTTAGGAGAGCTTGCAATTTTGCATAGTTTGAAATGTCAATGCTCATATTAATTGATAAACACGACCGCAACATTGAGTAAATAGTCCACAGGGTAGATGGTTTATATTTTTGCCGCTGGGACTCGAAGTATGCCAAGAGATCATTTTCTGAAATGGTTTGAATTTTATTTTCCTTGCGCCAATCTTCAAACTTTGCGAATTGTTTTTTGTATGTCGCTTCCGACTTGTCGGGTAACAAATTTTGGGTGGTTGCTTCAGCAATTTGCCGAATTTCGGGCGGAGTGCAAACAAAAATCTCTTCACTTATTATTAACAGTAAGTAACAATAATTTATAATAATTTTTGTTTGAAATGACAAAACACGAAATTTAAATTAAATTTTAAAATAAAGTTGGCGGGGAGCATTACCAACCAACACAAAATTCCCTAGACCTAAAAAAAATTTTTTTCAATTAAAATAGGAAAAAAAGGTGCGCAAATTAGAAAAAGTAGCATAAACAACTCGTTTTATAAGGGCATTGGCGCACTTGTCCCATAGAAAACTCGCCTGGGACGCGTGCGCCAATTCATCCCTTATAAAACTTGTTATTTAATATACTATTATATGTAGTAAATACAGCAGGTAGTTACATTTCTAGTATACATAGCGGTTACATAAACTTTTCGTTTGCAAATTACGGCAGCGACGCGGATCTACCAACTCCGGTAATAACGCATGATAATAAAATTCTTCTAATTTTGTTACCATTCGATTCGTCCAAAATAAATCGTTCAATGATCAATACGTTTTATTTTATTGAAAAATAATTACCTTTCAATTGTTTCTACATGAATTCCTTTAATAGTGTATATAATAAAGTAGCACTTCGTTCGTTTGGTGATGTGTAATATTCCCAGTACTTGATAGTAATAATTATAGTTTATCTTTAGGCTTATTTTGTTTTCCGAATCTACAACACAATAATTAATTAAGCTTAATTTACATGCTTCAAAGGGATCAATATTTCCAGTTTTTAGAGAACTTTTTATCTCTATGATTGCATCGTCGTTTACAAATCCGTCAGGTGAACATGCCAAAAATGGTTTTTCTTCATCAATAATAAGTCCACACTTATTAACCTTCAACTTGTGTGTTTCTTCGAATTGTTGTATAGCAACCGATTCACTATCTAAACCAAAATCAGTGAACTTATTTCCTTTAAAAATGTTGTATAGTAAAAAGGATATAGTTTTGGAAGTGCAAGTCGTTGGGCGTAGTTTGAAAATTTTCCCAAAATTGCAAGCTGTTATCCTCTTTCTACGTTCCGCTTTCCATAAATCACTTTTTGATTGCGTTAAGGTACCTTCTTCAATTTTCTTTTTGTTTACATTTTCAAGTTTGTTTAGAAATTGAGTAATTCTCAATTCAAACTCCTCTTTTGGAAGATTAGTCGCGACACTTTTTCTACCATTCCATAATCGTGATCCGCAGTCTCAAATCTCATCTTCTTATAGTAGTCAGAATTGAAAGAAAAGTAATGAAATGTAAACAAATATTTGCAGAAAAATACGTACTTTTAATAGTTTTATTTTTACGTCGTAGTTAAATGTGTCATGTAGAATCCTGGAGGTCTTCCACACATATCTTCATGCAAAAGATCTAGTAATTTTCCTCGAATATTAAAAGAAATTGCGGCCATTTCACATTGCAACTGATAAGAATTTTTTAAAGAAAAATTTATTCTTTTGCCTCCTATAAACTTGGCTACTATTGCGTTATATATTTCCGCTGGATTGTTATCAGTATCGTACAGTAAACTAGATGCTTGATCTGCTAGTCGTTGAATAATAGTAGTTATGACTTGTAACATACCACATTTCATATACGACAATGTATTGATATCTAGTTAGCCTAGACCAGTTTCTTGCATAAACAAAATATTGCGTTACCATAGCAACGAACAATAACTTATTAGAAGTGTCAGTGTAAAGTTTGACGTCAAAAAAGTAAGCCAGAGTCACGCAATAAATTAAATGAAAAAAGATGTCCACCGAAATTGTGAAAATCGAAAAATTAGAGTATCAAGCTATCATCAAGTACCTGTATTTAAAAGGGTTAAGAGGTAAGCAGATTTACGAAGATATGCTTAATACCCTTGGTGATCAATGTCCTTCGTATGCGACCGTCAAAAATTGGAATGCAAGCTTCAAAAGAGGTAAATTTTCCATTAAAGATGATGACCGATCGGGAAGGCCAGTTTCTGTGTCAGTCCCCGAAAATATCGATGCAGTTCATGACATGATTTTATCAGACCGTCGAATTGGGCTAAAACGGATATCTGAAGCACTGAATATTTCATTCGAACGCGTTCATCATATGGTTCACGTCAATTTGGACATGAGAAAAATTGCTGCAAAATGGATCCCCAAATGTTTGAATGTTGACCAAAAGCGTGCAAGGGTAGAAGCATCGCGTTCGATCTGTGCTCGATTTGAAAACGATGTAGACTTCTTAAACATAATTGTTACTATGGATGAGACTTGGGTACATTTCTACGATCCAGAAACAAAGCAACAATCGATGGAATGGCGACACTCTGGTTCTCCAAGACCTAAGAAGTTTTGTGTCCAAAAATCTGCTGGAAAAGTTCTTGCTTCAGTTTTTTGGGATTGCCATGGAGTAATCATGATTGATTTTTTGGATAAGGGTAGAACAATAACTGGAGATTACTATTCGACATTACTGACCACTCTACGGGAAAATATTAAAGAGAAAAGACGCGGAAAGCTATCCAAAGGTGTTTTGTTTTTGCAGGACAACGCCCCTGCACACAAATCTCATGTTGCCATGCAAAAAATTCGTGATTTGGGGTTTAAATTACTAGAACACCCCCCTTATTCACCCGATTTAGCTCCGTCCGACTATCACCTCTTTCCTCAACTGAAAAAAGTTTAAAAGGTCGTACATTTTCTTCCAACAAGGAGGTAATAGAAGCTGTGGAGGTCTGGTTTGCAGAGCAAGAAGAAAAATTTTTTTTAAAGGTCTAGAGACGTTGCAGGTTCGCTGTAATAAATGTATCCAATTAAGAGGAGAATATGTTGAGTAATAAAATATTTTGACATTGAAATTTTGTTTGGTTCTATAGTAGGCAAAGAATTTTTCAATATATCCTCGTATGTATCAATCACATCCTAATAACATAAGTAATTGTTAAAAATTGACAATTAATATTGGTCAGTTATTATTACGTACCTCGTCATCTTTTGTGCTACTACAAAAATACTCTTCACAATTATCATGTTTATCCAATATATGGGATGTACTGTTTAGTATATCTTGTCTCAAATTTTTGATTTTAGTATCTATTGGCAAGTTTTCAACTTTGCGATATTGTATTGCTTTTACAACTGCATTACGAAAGTGACCTAAAGTTTGTTACGGTTTAAAATTTCATTAGATTTAAGTTCTTTTCTTTGATTTAAAATTCGAAAAGGTCGAAGGTCTTTGTTTTGTTTGGATTTTTTTATTTTGTTTCTTATTGAACCCTTCGTTTTATTTGGAATTTGGAATATTGTTACGCTTATTCAAAACATTAATTTTATCTGGTTTGGATTTGAAAATAAGTTCATCGCTGCGCGAAGGATTCAAAGAAGAGGATCTATTAATTAAAAACTTTTGTTATAATTCAAGATGTTCAAAAATGAACTCAATATTTAATTTATAATATATTCAGGTAAGTGGCGATTTGGAGTGTATGTTGTATGTAGATTGTATGAAGAAAAATTGCTATTTATTTATTTATATATATTTTTTACGTCAAGTTCAATAACTATTATTTTGCCTATCTAGTCTTGTTTTTTAATTCACCATATTATTGTTACCCTACATTAGTTTATTTACTTTATTGTTTCATTCTTTATCATATTTACTTGTATGCATAATTGTAAACGCAACAATTATAATTAGATAATTGATTTAAATTAAAAGTAAAAGTTCATCTTTATATTATTCAAATCCCTTCTGTTGGACCTGTCTTTGGCAGTACGTAACAAGTTGAAGGATTGCAAACAAAATCTCTTTTGCTTTTTGGAAAACTGAAGTTTTTATTGAGGTAGCAAGTGATTATGACATTCTATTTTTCTTATTTAAATGAAAGGGCTATATGGCGCAAGCTCAGTTAAATGCCTGTAAACACTGCTATCACCACCACCAATCAACTGTCCGTAAATTAAATTATGCCTTGAAATAGATTCTGCAAAACCTTCACAAATAATTCCTGCTCCCATAGAAGTTAAAGTTTTATTCCAGTTCCGGAAGTACGTATGATCACTTTTATCGCGTCCTCTGGCACACAAAAAACAGTATCTCTTTTGACGTTTTTTCAGGCAACGTTTTGTGCAGCAGAATGTGCACTTCTCCAGTCCTTTAAAACAAATAAGGATCGAAATTGATGAAGATTTCCTCAAAGTAGACCCATTGCTTTGGTCTGAGAATGAGAGCTTTCAAAAAGGTTTGAATGCTGTGCGACACATGAAAATTGTTAACGATGTGGCTGAGAGGCGTTTGTCTATTTACTGAATACAATCAAATTCTATCTAAGAACGAAGATCAAAAACAATTCACATTGCAAATTGTTACTGCGTATCGACAACAAGTCCCAAATGCGACTAAAGAAACAATGCTGAAATCGCCGAGTTTCTGAATAAATACTCTAAATTATTTGAAGTAGATAAAAAATAAATGAAAAATGTATTGACAATATGTAATTTAAAGAAATTTTCAATAAAATCCCATGCCCACCTCGTATAACTGATTTTTAGGAAAACAACGCCCTCATGAACAAAAAAATGCGAGAAAACCAAAAATTCACTATGTTGATTAACTCATAACAGCCTGATTTCATGATGTGTTTGGAAAACAATACATTTTGCCGTACGTATCTCATTTACTCGGTAAATTTCAATATTCCCATAATTTTTATGATATAATAAGGAGTGGAAAAGAAATAAAAACGAACTTTCCATAAATAGTCTGTGTAATCCTTATGGGAAAAAAGAAGGAGTTGGGGACGTCATTTAGAATTGAGATAGAGAGCTGAAACTTTGGGAGGATTTTTAATATTTATTTCGACAGGTTTGAGGGTGCGGGCCGGTTCAAATTCGGAACTGAGTATTCTAACGGCCACCCTAATGTATACAATTTAAGGTGTAATCGACAATAATAATTAGAAAATACGATTTAATTATTACCTATAACATACAATTAGAAAAAATATTTAAAATTGTGAGTTGTTTCCGTTATAAAAATGTTTTTATTTTAATTAGATTTTTTAATCATACTGTACAAACAATCGGAGAAAAAATTATGTTTCACACGGCAGAGAATCAGATTTACTGCCTTGGCTAGTTTCAATACCTCGGCTTTGCCTCGGCAATAAAATGCTAACCGCGGCAGTAAATCTGTTACTTCTCTGCCTATTTAACTATTTTTAATCAAAAATGACTAAAATACTTGAAGAAATTTATTAATCACCAATACGTAAATTTCATTATTATAATAGATCTTGAATTTCTCAAGAAAACAAAAATAACTAATTCATATTTTTCTTAGTCTTTACTGACAAATTAATACTGTTATACAGTTTACAATAAGTCTTATTTATTAATGTTTCTTTTGTTTCATTTCTTTTTGTTTTTTCCTAAAGCATAACTCACAAATCTTTTTGATTATTATTTTCACAAAAAATGCAAAAACAGCCAAAATTAATAAAGCGCAACCTATCATACCCAACAGGAGGTATTGATGCCAACTTAAATTTAAAGCTCCCGACTTCAAATTGGTCGCCCCTCCGTGTCTCAATACATATTCAATCTAAAATACTGCGTTATCTAATGGCTTTTTACTATTTGATCTTTCAAGATCTCGGACCTCTTTTAGCATTCTCCTTAAATCTTTAAGATAGTAATTAATATAGAACTGGTTCATTAATTTAACTAATACAAACCTTGGGTCGGTCAACATTTCGTTTAAAGTTTTTCCAAAAGTTTCTTCATTTAGTTCATTATAGAAAGTATGCTTCGCATAACCAACCGATTCTGCTCTTATCATATTTAAGCCTTGGTCCGAATAAACCGGGATTCCTAGCATCGGCACTCCATTATAAACGGCTTCAATTACACTCATCAATCCACCGTGTGTAATGAAAAGTACAACATTTGGATGAGCTGATGAGTTCGATCGTAACAAAGTTATCACTTTTTTCAAATAAAAACTTACCTAAAATTTCTGGTTACGGTAACCAAGAAGCAATTTTTACGTTATCAGATTTATTTGGCAGATTTTCACTTTCCCATTTCCACAAAACAATTTGTTTTAATGTGGAAAATACTTTTAGAAGTGCATCGCTTTTATCGTTAGACAAGTCTTTGGAATTTAAGACTGATCCCATACTGAAGAAAATAACACCATTTTTGGCGTTATCTAAAATTTTTTTACGTCTGAAGGAAGAGGTTTTGCTTCTCGAATATGAGCTCCGGCTATGTGAATTATATTTGGTAAGCAACGTCCGTAATACTAACATGAGAGTTTACTAATAACAAAGACGTATTGTAATACAAATGGTCTAAGTGCGGTGCGTTCGGAAAATATTTTTTTAAAAGTTTGTTTTGATTTGGTCGTAAGTATAGATAGTGGCAAGCTTCCGTTATTACAAACACAAATGTATTGTAACATCTTTGAATAAAATTCATATTTGCTATATATTGCACGAAAATGATGGCAAAAACCATTGAACGCATACGACATAAATTGATGAAAAATTACTGAATCGAAATCATGTTCTTCTTGTAAGAGTTTCTTTACGTTAGGTTGTTGTAAAGTTAATTCTGTACTTAAAAGACCAATTTCGTCCAACCATAATATATTATCAAAAATATCGTTATTGGCTTTGTCATATAAATTAAGTTTTATTTCTGAAGAAATAAAATTTATTAAATTATGATAATTTAAATACCCTATCTTTAGATTTCTCTATCAATCCATCAACCAAAATTTGTGAGTAATTATCTGGGGGGTTATTTTCTTTAAATGGAGATATAACTGTAACTTGATGACCTCTTTTTGCCAGTGCTTTAAAAATTGCATCACCCAGTTGATAATGACTGTAGGCCGGAAATGGATAAACTCCTAAAATTCGCGCACTTTGAACATACGATATAACAAAAACCAAAACAATAATAAATTTCATCTTTAATGCTTGTTAGCTGATAATAATAATTCGAATGTAGGTACTTGATCGTGTTATAAAGAAATAAGTGTGTTAGTTGACATGACAACCTTCAACTGTTTTAGAATAATAATTTTTATGTAACTGACAAAGATCCTAGTAAAATTGTAGTTCATTATGGAAAATCAATTATTTATGTAGGATATGTGATGCAAATTTTAATGCAATCTATTTCTGTACATTTTATTTTCATGTGTACTAAGTTGTTTAAAAATTATGAGAATTTTATCAAACATTTACATAATTCTAATACAATGGGAAAATGTTGCTAAATAATCTTAGAATATGTGAAAACGTGGTAAAATGTAAACAACGTAAGAAGATAATGACAGATACGAGTTTGTATCAAAACGCATGGACGTGAAATCTTATATAAAAAACTAGTTTTTATAAGACATGTCTTAAAGCACGATTACAAGTTTGAAAAACTCGTAAGTTCCCCATTCGTTTTTTAATCTTCACTTGGTGCTTCAAGGTCTTATGAAACGAGTTTTTTGCATTATTTATTGCAATTTTATAATGATTGGTAAACTCCAATTCAAAAATAAAAATGTTGTATCTAAGCATCTTTGGTTTATCCAAATTCTGACTTATTAAAGCTCCTCTACACAATTTTACTAAAAATAAATCGAATGCAGCGCGTACTAGCACTAGTACATAAATAAAACTTTCTAAAATGTGTCCATGTGGTAAGGGAAAATTGCCTCAGGTCAGGCCAGATTACCAGGGATTAAATAAATCCACAAAAGTACCTGCATAACAATATTATATTATGTGACGAATACCAAATTGAAAAATGTTTATCTGCTCAATTTATTTATAAACGGTTATCAACTACTTTTCTATAATCAAATTGTTTCTTTCTGAACTATTGTTTTGATTTGATCGATCAATCTATTGAACTTCCCGTCACCGTCAAAAAACTCTAAATACCCTTCTTTTAACAAAATAGTACGAGCAGTTTTTCAGGCCTTTAAAACAAATAAATGGTCCGCCACTTGAATAAGTGTAAAAAACACATGGATATTAAACAAACACAAAATAAATTAACAATTAAATGTAAATAAATATCTCTGATACAACACAAACTCTATACGTAGAAACGAACAAACATGAATGAAGTGCACATTCTGCTGCACAAAACGTTGCCTGAAAAAAAGATCATAATGGTTTTTTGGTGCCCCTCCTCAACGAAGAACAATCCAATTACTGATTACCAATAACTTTGTTGTAAGATAACTTACCACACCAGAATGAGCAGACTAATTTCTTCGGTAGGATCGCTTTCCCCAAGCTCCATCTGCTATTACCGCTATAATAGGTACACCTTCTTCATTTTTGTCCTCTGCTTCTTCTTTCGAAGCTATGCTCATAAGATTTTGGTTTAAATTGGTGACAAACTTTGAAATTTTAGTATGGTATTTCAAATATGTCCGATTAGACATATGTGGGATATCCAACGCCGCTGACCGTTCAACAAGTTGCAAATAGCCAATTCCAATTGATAAAGCACCAATGATACTTGCACGATTAGCTGCACCAAAAGAAGAATTCGTTCCACCAGTCCTTATTACATCTATTTTTCTGCACATATTACATTTAAATGTAAGCACACTTTTAAATCCTTGAATTTTTTCTGATATAATCTCTGTACCAAAGAAGGAGCAACCAAATCCAATATGTTGTATTGATTTTAGAGCATTTAGAAAATATTGTATATCTACAACTCTTCTGCCAGTCAATAAGTGTTCTTTTAGAATGCGATCAGATTCTGTACCATTTCCAATAAGTAACTAGTTATCTGAATGCCAATCTTCGTCTACAGTAGACACGTCTGTTGCATCTTTCGAATCAGTATCTACATCTGATTCTTTTTTAGATTTACTATCTACAGTCTTTAAATTCTGTTGACTTCATCTTCCAAATACAAATTAGCGGAAGTGTTTACTTCATTGAATGCAAACTTTCTATAAAAACAACGTTTTTTATATATTTTGAAGATATACAGCCAACAGAAAAACACCAAAAACTGCACCAAAAACTTGACTCGGACACGTGTTTCAACAGCTAAGCTGTTATCATCAGCGATACCGATACTAAAAATTAAAACAACGGGAAGCTTATATATACTAGCTGCTTATTACGCATCGTTAAACTTAATTGATTCTTAGATTGTGTATACTTACGTATTTCTGGCTTTCTTCAATATTACACGACTACTCCTTTTTTGAGCACTTACACTTTTTCTCACTTTAGGCATTTCTATTTTTTCACAAATAAAATACACTGATATAATCAATGATATTGGATGTATACCGTATGCGAATATCATTACAGAATAATCACAACTAATTTGTTCAACGTATTTATGGGTTACATGTATGGTGGTGGAATCAATTAGCAACAACTATAACATCTTAATGTACACCGGGGGTAATTAAAGTGAAATTTTCAGATAAGAAAATAAAAGACGTTAATATCATTACTAACGTTCCGTTGTAATACTATTTGGATTATAATCAAAAACTAAACCGCATCCATAAAAGAATTTTAAATAGCAAGTTTCATCAAAACCGGACCAGCTGTTTTGAAATATCGTGTGTATATACGGCCTGCCATAAATAAAAAAGTGTTAAAAACTATATGTGTAGAAGTAAAAAAAGGTTAAGATAAAATTATACACAATGTAATTTTCAACAACTTTAATTTAATAACTTTTGTTGTATAATTAATATTTTTGAAGATATTAACAAAATGATAACTGTCACATGACGATGTATATCAGTAGTTTAAAATCGTATCAAAAACATTGTTGAATCAAAATGGTGTACAAGTAAATTGAAACAGCTTTAATTGAAAAAAAAATTGTATTAGCTTTGTTTTTGAAAATAATGAAGAAAAAAATATTTGTCCGGCAACAGGCCGTCCGCCGTACACATAAAATGCGAAAAACTGCTCGTACTATTTTGTTAAAAGAAGGGTATTTAGAGTTTTTTGCCGGTGACTGGGAGTTCAATAGATTGATCGATCAAATCAAAACAATAGTTCAGAAAGAAACAATTTGATTATAGAAAAGTAGTTTATAACCGTTTATAAGTAAATTGAGCAGGTAAAAATTTTGAATTTGGTATTCGTCGCATAATATAATATTGTTTTGCAGGTACTTTTGTAGATTTATTTAATCCCTGGTAGCTGGCCTGACCTGAGGCAATTTTCACTTACCACATGGACACATTTTAGAAAGTTTTATTTATGTACTAGTGCTAGTACGCGCTGCATTCGATTTATTTTTAGTAAAATTGTGTAGAGGAGCCTTAATAAGTCAGAATTTGGATAAACCAAAGGTGCTTAGATACAACATTTTTATTTTTGAATTGGAGTTTACCAATCATTATAAAATTGCAATAAATAATGCAAAAAACTCGTTTCATAAGACCTTGAAGCACCAAGTGAAGATTAAAAAACGAATGGGGAACTTACGAGTTTTTCAAACTTGAAATCGTGCTTTAAGACATGTCTTATAAAAACTAGTTTTTCTATATAAGATTTCACGTCCATGCGTTTTGATACAAACTCGTATCTGTCATTATCTTCTTGCGTTGTTTACATTTTACCACGTTTCTCACGTATTTTAAGATTATTTAGCAACATTTTCCCATTGCATTAGAATTATGTAAATGTTTTATAAAATTCTCATAATTTTTAAACAACTTAGTACACATGAAAATAAAATGTACGGAAACAGATTGCATTAAAATTTGCATCACATATCCTACATAAATAATTGGTTTCCCATAATGAACTACAATTTTACTATGATCTTTGTCAGTTACATAAAAATTATTATTCTAAAACAGTTGAAGGTTGTCACGTCAACTAACACACTTAGTTCTTTATAACATGATCAAAAACCTACATCCGGATTATTATTATCAGCTAACAAGCATTAGAAGATGAAATTTATTATTCTTTTGGTTTTTGTTATATCGTATGTTCAAAGTGCGCGAATTTTAGGAGTTTATCCATTTCCGGCCTATAGTCATTATCAACTGGGCGATGCAATTTTTAAAGCACTGGCAAAAAGAGGTCATCAAGTTACAGTTATATCTCCATTTAAAGAAAATAACCCCCCAGATAATTACTCACAAATTTTGGTTGATGGATTGATAGAGAAATCTAAAGGTACGGTAATTAAATTATTATAATTTAGTAAATTTTATTTCTTCAGAAATAAAGCTTAATTTATATGACAAAGCCAATAACGATATTTTTGATAATATATTATGGTTGGACGAAATTGGTCTTTTAAGTACAGAATTAACCTTACAACAACCTAACGTAAAGAAACTGTTACAAGAAGAACATGATTTCGATTTAGTAATTTTTCATCAATTTATGTCAGATGCATTCAATGGTTTTTGCCATCATTTTCGTGCAATATGTATCGCTGTAATCTCAACAACGGCTCCTAGTTTTGGAAACAGAAAAGTTGGAAATCCCAATCCACCGTCCTATGTTCCTCAATTAAATGTGAATTATACAGCAAATATGAATTTTCTTCAAAGATGTTACAATACATTTGTTTATGTAATAACGGAAGCTTGCCACTATCTATACTTACGACCAAATCAAAACAAACTTTTAAAAAAATATTTTCCGAACGCACCACACTTAGACGATTTGTATTACAATACCTCTTTGTTATTAGTAAACTCTCATGTTAGTATTACGGACGTTGCTCCATCTCTACCAAATATAATTCACATAGCCGGAGCTCATATTCGAGAAGCACAACCTCTTCCTTCAGACGTAAAAAAAATTTTAGATAACGCCAAAAATGGTGTTATTTTCTTCAGTATGGGATCAGTCTTAAATTCCAAAGACTTGTCTAACGATAAAAGCGATGCACTTCTAAAAGTGTTTTCCACATTAAAACAAATTGTTTTGTGGAAATGGGAAAGTGAAAATCTGCCAAATAAATCTGATAACGTAAAAATTGCTTCTTGGTTACCGCAACCAGAAATTTTAGGTAAGTTTTTATTTGAAAAGGGTGATAACTTTGTTACGATGGAACTCATCAGCTCATCCAAATGTTGTACTTTTCATTACACACGGTGGATTGATGAGTGTAATTGAAGCCGTTTATAATGGAGTGCCGATGCTAGGAATCCCGGTTTATTCGGACCAAGGCTTAAATATGATAAGAGCAGAATCGGTTGGTTATGCGAAGCATATTTTCTATAATGAACTAAATGAAGAAACTTTTGGGAAAACTTTAAACGAAATGTTGACCGACCAAAGGTTTGTATTAATTAAATTAATGAACCAGTGGTATATTAATTACTATCTTAAAGATTTAAGGAGAATGCTAAAAAGAGGTCCGAGATCTTGAAAGATCAAATAGTAAAGCCATTAGATAACGCAGTATTTTGGATTGAATATGTATTGAGACACGGAGGGGCGACTCATTTGAAGTCGGGAGCTTTAAATTTAAGTTGGTATCAATACCTCCTGTTGGATATGATAGGTTGCGCTTTATTAATTTTGGCAGTTTTTGCATTTTTTGTAAAAATAATAATCAAAAAGATTTGTGAGTTATGCTTTACGAAAAAACAAAAAGGAATGAAACAAAAGAAACATTAATAAATAAGACTTATTGTAAACTGTATAACAGTATTAATTTGTCAGGAAAGACTAAGAAAAATATGAATTAGTTATTTTTGTTTTCTTGAGAAATTCAAGATCTATTATAATAATGAAATTTACGTATTGGTGATTAATAAAATTTTTCAAGTATTTTAGTCATTTTTGATTGAAAATAGTTAAATAGGCAGAGAAGTAACAGATTTACTGTCGCGGTTAGCATTTTATTGCCGAGGCAAAGCCGAGGTATTGAAACTAGCCAAGGCAGTAAATCTGATTCTCTGCCGTGTGAAACTATAATTTTTCTCCGATTGTTTGTACAGTATGATTAAAAATCTAATTAAAATGAAGACATTTTTTATAACGGAAACAACTCACAATTTTAAATATTTTTTCTAATTGTATGTTATAGGTAATAATTAAATCGTATTTTCTAATTATTATTGTCGATTACACCTTAAATTGTATACATTAGGGTGACCGTTAGAATACTCAGTTCCGAATTTGAACCGGCCCGCCCCCTCAAACGTGTCGAAATAAATATTAAAAAATCCTCCCAAAGTTTCAGCTCTCTATCTCAATTCTAAATGACGTCCCCAACTCCTTCTTTTTTCCCATAAGGATTACACATACTATTTATGGAAAATTCGTTTTTATTTCTTGAGGTACGTACGGCGAAAATGTATTGTTTTCCAAACACATCATGAAATCAGGCTGTTATGAGTTAATCAACATAGTGAAATTTTGGTTTTCTCGCATTTTTTTGTTCATGAGGGCGTTGTTTTCCTAAAAATCAGTTATACGAGGTGGGCATGGGATTTTATTGAAAATTTCTTTAAATTACATATTGTCAATACATTTTTCATTCATTTTTATCTACTTCTAACAATTTAGAGTATTTATTCAGAAACTCGGCGTTTTCAGCATGGTTTCTTTAGTCGCATTTGGGAATTATTGTCGATACGCAGTAACAATTTGCAATGCGAATTGTTTTTGATCTTCGTTCTCCGATAGAATTTGATTGTATTCAGTAAATAGACAAACGCCTCTCTCAACCACATCGTTAACAATTTTCAAGTGTCGCACAGTATTCAAAAGTTTTTGAAAGCTCTCATTCTCAGACCAAAGCAATGGGTCCACTTTAAGAAAATCTTCATCAATTTCGAACCTCGAAAAA
The DNA here is from genome assembly GCA_030710515.1 of Abscondita cerata. Classification (NCBI taxonomy): domain Eukaryota; kingdom Metazoa; phylum Arthropoda; class Insecta; order Coleoptera; family Lampyridae; genus Abscondita; species Abscondita cerata. Next base: position 16,558 of record JALBCR010004727.1, on the reverse strand, counting down.
AAATTTCGTGTCTGTAGAGTTACAAACTTGTTAATTTCTGAATTACAAAATGTGTCAATATTATTCAATTTTAGCTGAAATTTCTTCGGGTGAAAGTTTTGCATTTCATCGTATGGGTTCAACCATTTGGCGTTTGATGCTGGGGGATATCTGTTCATCGAAAATGATAGTGCTACAGTTTCGGGATTAAGATACTACAAATGATTACTGAATTTCTTCACGGTAACTTTCGAAATTTCTTCAGTGATTTCTCTGTAATCGTGTAATCAAGAATTGCAAGTTGTGATTTGGAGCAGCTTCAGCTTTGGGAGTGGTAAACCAAGTTTCAGTGTAAAACATTACAATGAAAAGGCAGATTTCGCGCAATGCCTCCACTTCTTCTGAACTCAAGGAAAATTGATTTTGGAATAAATAAATTTTTAAGGAGTAATTAGCTTTCGCCATCCAGCGCGCATGTTGGAAAGCACCTGGAGTATTGAAACGAATTCCCTTAGCCGGTTCGAACCCAAGAAATAAGTTAGATTCAACAACTCCTTGTAGTCATCTCTGGGCAGAGCAGTAATTAATATCTCATTCACAAATGATGGTGGTCAGACGTCAGGATGCTTTTGACCCTCTCATCCTCAATTCCACTCTGAAAATTCTGTTGATTGATCTTCTTGAGAGGAAAAGGATATCCCTTTTCAATAAACGCTCCAGTAGGACTGCTGCACCGTTTTTTATTGCCTAGATTAGAAGCAGTTGTATCGCAACACAAAGTTTTTATAGAGCGTGAAAGATCCCAGCCTTCCAAAACATTGTGGATATTCTCAGATTGGGTTATTCCTTTCCCGTTTTCTAACTGAGGGACACCTAATAATTTCTCTACAATCGCGCTCGATACGATAATCGGAAGTATGTCAAGCATTTGATGCTTAACTAGGTCAATTTACCATCGCAATGTAAAATAAGCGCTTCCAACTCTGTATTCTAAAAAGCTTTGTTGATCATCAAAACCTTAGCTTTACGCACTTGTTCCCGATAGAGTCTAATAGAAGTTCTGTTGAGGGTTATTGTCTGTAGATCGGCCTGGAGAGCTTCTCCAATTGCAGCAATCAAATGTACTGCCTTCCCGTCACTCACCCGGCACGCATCGAGAGCCGCAACAACTTTATTTGTCAAAATGTTGATATGTTCACGATTTTTTTTTTTTGGTGGAGGTGGAGTAGATTCATTTTCATCGGTTACCAACTCTGCAGTTTCATCTCGAAACGAAATATTCGTTTGACACTTGATACAGTCCGACCAAACATAAACCTTATCGGAGACAGAGATGAGATCAACATCACTAGATACATTTTTACACTAGGATTACGAATATGCCCCAACAATCCCTCGATCTGTCTTAGTTTAAATGACTGTAAAATAAAGGTGCAAAAGAACAAATTGCAGGATATATTTGAAGAATCATTTCATCCGTCAGAATAAATCTAGTCCGAATTCATGAGGGAGCTTTTAAATAGGACGTCACGCGTGTTTTGACTCTTTAGACTACCCTCCCCCTCAGTCTGTTTCTGTTTCCAGTTTGATGTAAAATAATTTTATTTAAATTATTCGAAATGCTTTGTTTGTGACCGATTTTTCAACTTTAACATTTTATTCTCGGAAAGCAAGGCATATTATGGCATGTTTAGGGCATATTCTTATTCCTTGTGCAAAAATCCATAATGTAGATTTCATCTCCGTCCCGGACAGGGTCCATATTTTGTCTGACTGTGTAATTAATTAACCAATAAAAATGACGACGGTGACTGTCATGGTAGGGTAGGGAGAATATCGTCTAGTAAAACGTGATGCCCACTTTACACTGTTAGAAATTTGTTGAAACGAGACTTATGTGCGCTACGCGCACTGTAATTTTAGTATAGTATGTTAGCGCGCCGTAATTTTCCACCAATGAGAAATAGAAACTTCACTTTTCGAGATATCGAAGGCGTCCTTTTTAGAATAGCATAAGACGATGCATCAATTTCTTCGTATTAGACAAACAACTCACTGAGTAACAATTTTTCCCTCTCCATCTTTTGATATCTTGCTGCTATTATCTGCTTCTTCTGCAATTCTTCCTGCTTCATTTTGTCAAACCTAGACTCAATTCTGTTGATGATCCCGATACGGTCGTCCATGCGTTGATTCTCAAGGAATCCCCGCTGCTCATCGTCAATATTATTTAAAATGTCTCCGTGGGCAATGTCAAATAAATTATTCCCTTCCTTCAGAAAAATCTCTTCTTTTTCTCGATTGTTGTGAAGGCACTCGATTTTGTCAATTTCTACAATCTTTTTAACACGGTGGCTGAACTTTATTCCAGAAAATCAACACTTCACGTAGAATTAGCCTAGCGCTGTCACGTAATGACAGGTTCACTACTCGCATGTTGTAAAACAAAACTTTTAATACTTGCATTTTTGATGGGAATTTGTTCCCACCTATTTGTGAATCGATGTCGCCAACCAAATAAATAGTGTGTAGTAATTGTGGTCCTAATGACATTTTGGATGCCTTATATAACATCCCAATTGAATCTCTCCGTTATTTTGGAGTACATCAGCCAATGCTATTGCGCCGACAAATAGTGTGAGCTGTCAATTATGATTATGAAGCAGTGATCATCTGACGGCTGAGCGCCACCTGGCAGCCGTTGATTGAATCGATTGTGCCGCGTGATTCAAAAATATTAGAGACCGTAAGATTGTCGGAACAAGTCTTGTACTTCTACGAGACATCAAAGTTTTTCAATAAAACAATTAATTTCAAACAGATGATCGAAAACTGAATTTTTACCAATGTTTATCACTGAGTTTTCTGATCAATTTGTCTAATAAGCGTTAGAATTGAATGGAAAAGTAATGGAAAATTTATTGAAAACGTGTAATTATAAGCAATATCGAGCAAAACTCCATTCTCACCTTGTATAACTGATTTTTCGAAAAACAACGCCCTCATTAACAAATAAATGTGAGAAAACTGAAATTTCACTATGTTGATTAACTCATAACAGCTTGATTTCATGATGTGTGTGGAAAACTAAAAATTTTCGCCGAACGTACTTTATTTACTCAGTAAATTTCAATATTTCTTTAATTTTTATGATATAATATGGAGTGGAAAAGAAATAAAAACGAATTTTTCATAAGTAGTCTGTGTAATCCTTATAGGAAAAAAGGAGGAGTTGGAGACGTCATTTAGAATTGAGATAGAGAGCTGAAACTTTGGGAGGATTTTTTAATATTTATTTCGACACGTTTGAGAGGGCGGGCCGGTTCAAATTAAAAAATGAGTATTTTAACGGCCACCCTAGTATACATAATAATATCTACCCCAAAAATAAGACATCACTGTTACATTCAATTTGCTTCAATTTACTTTATCAATTGATTGTCAATGAGATAGAAGTTAGTGGATTCCATGCGCCTGCTTAAATCATATTACCATTGCCGTTGCTAAGTAAAGTCTGGGTTGTTATGTACTTTTCGGAATTATTTAGTTGAAAATCACCATTTTTTATCTGTATATTTTAAGATTTAGTTGTTCGGAAAAGAGATTAATTTGTGTTTAGTGATATTTTCCAAAATAATTGAAACTGACGAAGAAATCTTAACACCTCCCGAAATTGAAGGATTGGCAAAAAATGCAGAATATAATTTGTTGCCTACAAAATCCAAAAAATTGTATGAAATATGTTATAGAAAATTTAAAGATTATTGCATTAACAAAAAAAATTGGATCATTTTCAGAAAACGTTTTACTGGCGTACTTTGCAGAATTAACCAAGAAATTGAAATCTTCGACTTTATGGTCTACATATTCTATGTTGAATACTACATTGCATATTAACAATACTATAGATATATCTAAATATTTAAAACTGCGAGCCTTTTAAAGCGTCAATCAGATGGTTATCGTGCCAAAATCCCGGTACTGCAGAAATCACAAATTCAGGAATTTAGAAATGATAAATTTTCTATTTAGTATTAAATAAACAATTTTTGTATTTACGTTGTTTTAATTTTTGGCATAGCGAGACCATATAGAAGTGATGAGCTATACTGAGTGGAAAAAGCTTAAATTGGAGATGTGGGGAAAAATTATTTATAACTCTTCCTGACAGGAAGACAAAAAAATTACGCTCATTTATTGTAGTGGAACATTTAAACTTTTACAGAAAATATAGAGATTGTAGACCATCCGGCTTGCTACCTAATTTTTGTACAATACAATAATGGTAAGGCATACTAACAACCGCTTGGTATCCATAAATTTGGAAAAATGCCAGAAGAAATTGCACAATTTTTAAAATTACTAAACCTACAAGAATTTATTGGGCATTATTTTCGTAGAAATTCTCAAACATTGTTGGTGGACTCTGGGGCAGATATAACTACGTTAAAAGACATGGTGGTTGGAGATCATCAACAATAGCCGAAGGTTATATTGAAGACCCTATAGCTGCAAAAACAAATGTTAGTAAAAGACTTTTTTTTAATCCCAAAGAACAAAATATCGTCGGTTGTAGCACTAGTTTACAAATAAATAAAATAATTATACTATGATTACAAAAGGCACAACGTATTATCAAGCCATTGGAGTAATGTTGGAAAATTGTTTGCAAATTACTATAAATATTCACAATAATCATTAATATGTAGAATTTCATCTACTTACATTTTAGTTATGTACTGTGTTATATTCTGTTTTGATTTAATTATGAATGTTACAGTTAAAATTACTTCTGTGATCGATAAATGTCACTAAAACTGACGTTTAATGTCAATCGGAGAAAAATATCTTCGTCTTTGTTTTCTTTTGAACAGGCTTTTAGATGGAACTTGATACTTAAACAATTAAGACAAAACTTGGCTTTTTTATAACAATTTTCTACTGTTTATTAGTTGTACAGTCCGATTGTAATCAAAACGACAAGTGTTGCGACATCTATTGTCGACTGGTGCTGTCGCAACACATAAAAAAATATTTGCAAAGTGGTTTTAATAATTTCTTAAATTTGCAATGTTCGACTTGAGATCGCGATTGTTTTCATACAAGGTATTCTTAGATGGGTCTCCATTATTTTCACGTATTTTTAGCAGATTTTGATTTTCATTTTATAGTCATTCGATAGATAGAATTGAATCAACACGGTTCACCATCATTAAATGACGTCGCCAGCTTGCATGTATCTTAAATTTGTAGTTCCTCTACTGACGAGACGATTATCTCTAATTTTTGCTTGGTCCTTCGTTTACCGGATTAACCCTTTTGTGCCTATAAGGATGTGGTTACTCAAATAAACAAATTAAAAAGTTTTGACGTAAAAATCTGTGTAATAAACTAAACTATTAACATTTTTTTTCATTAATTTAAAAGTTACTTAACATTAAACAGACAAGTGCACGTACTGTGGACTGCAAGGTACAGGAGAGCACACGATGTTTTACTGCATCAGGTAGACAAATCAAATAGTGTTAAACGAACTTAGTTTATAATCATGTAGGAGAACTAAGTTCTTTTGCAACCACATATTGTCTGAGATATCGCCCATGTACGTATGTAATTACCTGCAGTACCAGTCATATCTTTACAAAGACGTTGCGTTTATCGTCGCTTAATATGGAGAGTCAATGTCCTATTTGTTTAATTTCTAAAGGCATATATGCTTCCAGTCTCTTCGAACGTGTTTGGAGGAACGTACAAGAAGTTTAAGCTGCCGTTTCCTGCACACAAGCACCCGGAGGAAAGACGATCACTAAGAATCTTTCTAGACACAGAGCTAAGTTACTAATAATAAGTTAACAATGTCGATAACCTAGTTTGCATGCGAAATATAACGGCAATCTTATCACACGTTTGTATCGTGATACGTTCCAACATTTATCGGTTAACGGCCCATTGGGGACATATTAACGATTACTTTAAAGTATAAGAACGCGGATTTTGCGAGACCTTGCGAAATTTTGCAGACGTATCTTCCCGCTACAATTAATTGTTAATAGGTATTTGTCGCGTTGTTTTACTCGACAATTTCCCCCCATAAACATATGGTAAACATGTTTTTGAGGTTATATCGAAACCCTGACATGCTGGGGTTTTTAGACCTCAAATTCGGATTCAGCGACCAAAAAATCATATAATAAACATGGTCTAACCCCCAGACTCGAATAAAATTTTCTATGAGGTTTTTTGAGGTTATGTCAGAACTCTGGCCTGCTGAGATTTTTTGGACCTCGGATTCGATTTCAGCGAACACGAAAACATATAGTAAACATGGTCTGACCTCCAGACCCGAAATTATATTTTTTTGTGTGGCTGTGTAATCGTATACAAAATTAATATATCCCAAGCGGTAACTTGAGGTTGTCCTTGTCTTTTCCGTAATGCCTAGTAATTTAGATCTCTCATGAAACTGCAATTCAATTGATAATAAAAGGTAATTAACGACAAACACAAACCTGTCTTAGGATATATCATGGAAGGAAACTAAAGAAATATATGTAAAAAACTTGGAAAACAAAGAGAGATAACATACCTGCGATTAGCAACATCTAAAAAAATTAGATAAAAATATAACAAAATCTTGATTTTAATTAATTATTATTTCTATTTCTGACTGGTGAAGTTTTTTTATTGCAATCTTTTAAAAATCTGAATATTTCTGTTAACTTTCACCAAAAGTACAAACGAAGAATAAATCTGCAAAAATAACATTTGCAACTTTATATCAATTTTTCACGACCTCCAAAAATATAACAAATTTGATAATAATTTCCAAATAATGTTCGTAAAACGCGCTGCATAATTTATAGTGTTATAATCGTTAAGTAAATTGTTACAAACAATGCAACAAATTGTTTAAGTGTCGTTTACATCAACTTGAATTGAATTAACGTACGTAAAATTAAGAATTGATAAAGTCGTTCCGTTAACACTTGCGTTTACATTCAAGTATACATACGGAAAATTAAAGTAGCATACGAAGTTGTCGGCTCAACTTCAGCTTAAGAAGATACTAATTAATTTATTATGTTTGTGTGCAGTTTTTACCATGAGTGCTGGCAAAGGAATGTTTAACGATTCAGGCGTTAATTTTTATTTTTTGCGACGCATTGGTTTAGTTTAACTGGATGTGAACTCATGAATTCGTTTATACGTTAATACTGATTATGTTTTATAAGAAGGGGAACGCTTCTGCATAAATTCTTCTTATCGATGTCGTTTTTTTGATATATTGATTTAGTTCGACTTGGATGGATGTATTTTAAATCACATGGTAACAGCCGTTGGTTGAGTTAATTGTCTTACCTTGGTTTGTTGCAAATAGAACAGTTTTTACACTTTCACCGTCAAATTATTTGATATTTTTGATTCAACAAACATTGGGGAGTGTTTATCAAAAACGGAGCGGTTCTAGCCGCCCAACAACAGCCGTTGGTTGAATTAATTGTCTTACTCGGTTTGGTGCAAATAGAGTATCTTATCTCTCTCCTCAACTTATGACATTTACTGTCATTAAATTATTTACCTGCTGATACAAAGAATATCAAAGCAGAGTTTATTAATTTATGATTTTGATTTGGGTTTATATGATATTTAATATGTATATGCTATGTGTTGTTTTTATGTTGTGTTTGATGATTTATTATTTTATTAACGAAATGTATGTATTATGTTATATTGTTTTTTTGTGTTTTCTTTGTGTTTCTGCTAACATTCGACAACACTCATAAGGCTATCTGATTATTATTTAACTAATAATGCATCTTGTTGCAGTCTTTTATTTGATTTGGTTAATATTTTGATTTACTGACTTTTTTTGTGTTATGCCTTTGCAATTTGTGTGTTATTTGTGTATGTTGTTTAATGTACTTTTCAGGTTTTCCTTTTGTAAGCAGCCTATGCAGAGGTTAAATATTAAATGTTATTGTGGTTTGCATGCGAAGTTTATTTTAATTTATAGGTTTATAATACATTATCCAAAGTTAGATCAGTTCTCATTCAATCCAAATTTATCCAGATTTCGTAGAGTAATTAAAAATAATCACAACGTACAATTCTTTCCATTTCATTTATTTGACGATCACAATTTCCTTTTTGTTTAGGCTAAATATTATTAGCTTTGCTTTTGGAACGGGTTACTAACTTTTAATTTATGTATTACTTGTTTTGAAATTATGTCATGTTTGTATCACTAGTTGTGATTTCATGTATTGTTATTAGGGTAATTTGGTCTTTCGTTAAATTCTAGTTAACCCAGTTCGCGTTCCTACTTATTCTTTGTTTTTCTTTTGCGTCTGTACTCATTCTAGTCCTAAATAAACCAAAGATATCATGTTCATCTGTTTTACTTTATTACTTATTTGACAGGTGGCGCCTTGATAGTGAAGCGGTTTAGATTCTTCCTTTTATCAATCGAATCCCCCACTCTGCTAGCATCGGGAACCAGCTACTCTATCTAAACCTACGTTTCAGCTATTAGAAAGTATAGACCCAAAGATACTTACATTGCTTCTCAATTATAGATATATTTTTATATACAGGGTGTCCCAATATTCCGTGTACATAAAGCTACTGTTGCTGATTTAACCCAAATTACCATAGTCCAAAAGTTGATAGTTTCCGAAATACAGAGCGTCAGAGAAAGTTATTATTTTTTGATTAGTTTTTCTTTAATAATTTTCCTAATAATTGTAGTATTTGCACAAAATTGGGTACTCGGTAATTTTTTGAGATGAAAATTTTGTGGCAAATTGCCAAGGGGCGCCACTTTTTTTACTTTTAGAAATTCCTATTTTTTTTTATTTTTATTAGAATATTTATATACTCCAACTTCTTCCACCCCAAAAAGATATAGTACTTAATAAATGTTATTAAATAGATAAATTCGCTATTGCCTTCCTTCGCACTTTATCCAGGCTTATAATACAATGATAGCATCTTAATGTTCCATTCTATACTCAGTATAATATTGGCGCAGAGTAATGAACCTGTCAGAATTATCGAATCTCCCGTATTGCAGTGGCGTAGGTACCTAATACGTTTGGAAAATCATATTTTTAGTAGGTAAATATATTATAATAGTAAAATCTACCTTGATATGAATTATTATGTGTTTTCTTTTCTTGTTTCAATCCTTACTTTGTGGAATCTATTTTTCATAGTAAATAATTTAATTCAGCAATATTCCACCAATTAATAAGATATAAATAGATACAAAACTTTTGTAAAACACAGTATTTGAATATAAAATTAAACTCTAAAATCGATAAATGACAAATGTGTCGTTTCTCAATTTGTCTATTTTAAATTTTAATTTTATATAGGTACGTATACTTAGTTTTACAAAAGTTATGAATCTATTTGTATCTTATTAAACTGTGGAATATTTAAAAAAATTATTTACTATTATGTGGTTTGTTTCTTATTATTACAATTAAGAATCGATATAGCTAAATAAAGTAATTTTAAAACAATTATTTTTTAGCGTCAAAATGTGTGTTGGATTATCTATCATCAGGTAAAGTGGGGTCGTTAGCGCAGTCATTACGGCAGACGGGTTGTAATTTCTGCGAAAGATTACAGATAATTAGTTGTTTGACCGAAGGGCTTCGTATACTTTCTAAATGAAAAATATGTTTAGTTTGTTATTAGCAATGAATCGGCTTGTTTGTTTGTTTGTGTGTTAGTGCAAATAATTTTGAAATGGAAAACTTTCTACCAGCAAAACGTGTTAAAAGTGGTGCGTTATCTGCTAATGAAAAATTATAATTTTAAATGTGCATGACGCTGTTCGATGTCAACACCCTGCAAAAAGTGTCAATGATATTGTAGGATTATGTTCTGCAATGACGGGAATATCAAAATCCACCATTTACAAACTAGTGAGGGAAAGAAAAAATTTGGGACAAGTGCTTCACCCACTTCCATCTCCTGGTCGGCGCCCGATGGAATTAGATAATGCAATGAGGAAATCTGTCCGTAGAAAGGTTCACTCGTTCTACTTACGAAAAGGGATTCCTACAATCGATAAGATTTTACTAGCAGTAAATGAGGATGAAAATCTACCCCAAATGAGTCGTAGAACACTGTGGAAACTTCTTCACAAGTTGAAGTTTACTTGGGAGAAGATAAATAGAAGATCCGTTTTAATTATGAAAAACAAGAGATTATTACATGGAGGAGAAATTATCTTCGGGAAATAAGAAAATATAGGCGTGAAGGCAGGCGTATATTCTATTTGAATGAAACCTAGATCATTGCAGGACATACCGTAAAAAAAACATAGCATGATAATACCGTTACGAGTGCTCGACAAGGATTTATAGAAGGGCTATCGACAGGATTTCGACCGTCTTCTGGGAAAGGAACACGGTTAACATATTGGCAATGAAGATGGTTTTGTAGATGGTGGTTTGTTAGAATTCAAATCAAAGAGAACTGGCGACTACCACGAAGACATGATTGCTAATGTGTTTGAAGAATATTTTGAGCAGATGCTAGATTTGATACCCCAAGGATCTATAACAGTTATGGATAGTGAAAAGAGAATTATTGGATAATGTTAAAGTTCATAAGAATAAGTATATACGTCATGTTATTGACGAAATGGCAAAGAATCGGGGCATTAAAGTACTGCGTTTACCACCTTACCATTGTGAGCTGAATCCTATAGAGTTGGTTTGGGCTCAAGTAAAAGGTGACGTCGCTCGTAACAATACCACTTTTAAACTCGACGACGTGAAAAAAACTTCTGGAAAATGCCTTAAACAAAGTAACACCTGAAAGATGGAAGAACTGTGTATCTCATGTCGTAAGGAAGAAGACAAATGTTGGCAACTGGATAATTTAGTAGAGATAACATTGGAGCCAATTATTATATCAATAAACACACAAGACAGCGATTCTGATTCCGAAATGGAAATTTCAGACGAGGAAGAAAGTTAAATGACCAAGCGTAATCTGCCTGAAACAGTGTTCTTCTCTCTAAACACCATTTATTGTAACCATGAGTGAGTAGTGTCAGTTATTTTTAAATATACCTATTTTACCTACTAATGTCTTGTTATTTAAATGAACATTTTTATGCCTGTTACTTTTATCTATTCATTTTGATAAGTTTCCATGACAACCACATAATTTTATAATTGAGCCAAATTTACTTTTTGATGCCTAAAAATCGGTCCCCGCAAATTAATTGTAATTGTAATAAATGTACTGACAATATCTGCATTACGATTTTATTTTATATTTATGTCATATATTATTTATATGTTATTTATTTTACTTGTATAGTAGATCACATTACAAATTTTACTTCTTACGTAATATATACCATTATTTTTGTATCTTGGTTTAATACCCACATCTACGGCTATGATTCTCGTTTCGTCAGTACCTGGGCTGATGGCAACGTGTTTACACATAATAAACTATTGTTCTCAGACCCTAGATGGGTCGATATGCTGCAAGAGCGGCACAATGATCGTATTTTGGTTTGAATTTATTGGTTTTTACTTAAGCGTAGAAGTACCGCTTTCACAAGAAAATAAAGAATTATTTCAAGCAATTATGATTTATTACTCCGCGCCAATAGTATTCAGACTTTAGAATTATTATCATTTACTCCAAAGAGCATAGTAATCTTGAGCACTCATTCATTTATATTATTAACAACGAAACAGGACGAATATTAAGTGGTTATAAATAAGACAGAAAACGGCATCACACATAGTATCGCAAACAACAATATTTTCTGATGTGGCTGTGTCACTTACAATAATATAAAAAAATCAGATACCGGGTAGTATTGTAAAATTCTATTACAGTTTCTAGGTACTAATTATAAAGATAATTTTATTAAAATGATGGCAATTGGAAAATTTCCTTGTTCGCCTCCGTTAGTGAGAGTGTCTGACGTTACACTTTAATTGATTAACATGTTAAAAAATGTCCAAAATTGAGAAGTAAGTATGCGTAAACAAAAGGTGCTTATTAAAAAAGATGTGTTACTGTATATATAAAAATGAATCGTATCATTGCACAAACTTTATTTCATATCTAATCATTTGTATAATATTGTGTTTATCAACTACGTATAAACAAGTATTTTAAGTCATTTAAGTGTAAGAAAGTTGTATTACTTAACAAATCAGTGATCTTGAATTGCTCAATACCCGAAAATGAAATTTAGTGTTATTTTTGTCCTGTTTATCCTCTTAACCTATACCAAAAGTGCACGAATTTTAGGAATTTACCCATTCCCAGCCTACAGCCATCATCAACTGGGTGATGCTATTTTTAAAGCTTTAGCAACAAAAGGGCATCAAGTTACAGTTATATCGCCCTTCAAAGAAAAAATCCACCAGATAACTACTCACAAATCCTTGTTAGTGGATTGCTGGAAAAATCTAAAGGTACGTTAATTGAATTACATTAATGTTTTAAATTTTGCTGTTGCAGAAATAAAGGCTAGTTTAATTGATCAAATTAACTATGGTATTGTTAAAAATGTTTATTGGTTAGACAATATGGGTCTGAAATTTACTGAGTTAACATTAGAAGAACCTAACGTACAGAAACTTTTACATGCAGAGCATCATTTTGATTTAGTAATTTTTCATCAATTTATGTCAGACGCATATAATGGTTTTTGTCATCACTTTCGTGCTCTGTGCATTGGTGTTATATCAACCCCTTCTCCCGGCTTAGGAAATAGAAAGGTTGGAAACCCCAATCCTCCATCTTACGTTCCTCAGCTACATGTAAATTATCCAGCAAACATGAACTTTCTTCAAAGATGTTACAACACATTTGTTTACATAATTACTGAAGCGTGTCATTATCTATATCTTCGCCCAAATCAAAACAAACTGTTAAAAAAATATTTTCCAAATGCACCACATTTAGACGATTTGTACTATAACATCTCTTTATTGTTGGTAAACTCCCATGTTAGCATCACTGATGTTGCTCCTTCTTTACCAAATATAATTCATATTGCTGGGGCTCACATTCGTGACCCAAAACCGCTTTCCTCAGATCTACAAGGGTTTTTAGATAACGCAAAAGACGGTGTTATTTTGTTCAGTATGGGATCTAATTTAAAATCAAAGGACTTGTCTGAAGATAAGAGAAACGCCCTTTTAAACGTGTTTTCTACATTAAAACAAAAAGTTTTGTGGAAATGGGAAGACGAAAGCCTATCAAATAAACCCGATAATGTAAAAATTAAATCTTGGTTACCTCAACAAGATATATTAGGTAAGTGTAAAGTGTTACGGAACTTTGTTATGATAAAGGATTTCAGCTCATCCAAATGTTGTACTTTTCATTACTCACGGTGGATTGATGAGTACTATTGAAGCAGTTTACAATGGAGTACCCGTACTAGGAATCCCGGTGTTTTCGGACCAAGGCTTAAATATGATTAGAGCCGAACTTGCTGGTTATGCAAAGCACATCTTCTACAAAGATTTAAATGAAAATAATTTTGGAACAGCTTTAAATGAAATTTTAACCAATCCTAGGTTTGAAGTGTTTAAGTTCAGTTAAGCTCGACTTTAATTTTTTTCCAACCTTACAGATTTAAAGCGAACGCTAGAATAAGATCTCAGATTATGAAAGATCAAGTAGTGAAACCATTGGATAACGCAGTATTTTGGATCGAATACGTTTTGAGACATCGAGGGGCGCCTCATTTAAAGTCTGCAGTTTTAAATTTGAGTTGGTATCAATACTATCTGCTGGATGTCATAGGTTGCGTGTTGTTAATCTTTATAATATTTATATTTATTCTAAAAGTAATTATCAAGAAAATGTGTCAGTTACGTTACTCAAAAAACATATAAAAAAAGGAAAAAAAACATTAACAATATAACTTAATGTTTGTGATAGGTAGGCAATGCAATGTATTCTTAGAGTACGTAAAACCACATGTATACTTTTATTTGTGTTTGCTTTTCTTTGAACTTTAAACTTTATAATTTTTGTTCTTTAAAAAAGTTTTTGATTTTTGAACTAAGATTTACTTTTTAAACCATCTCAAAATTTTCCAGGGCATTTGTTCAAATTTTTGTTGTGACAGGTGATCGTGCACAGTTTAAATTCTGTGTCAGATTTTTAGTTGTGTGATATTCGGACTTTATTTCATTGTTGCTTTTGACAAATTTTAAATTGTATTGTTTTTTAGTTTTTTTCGGGAATCTGAACTCTGCTTTAGTAAGTCTTTAATAGCAATTGTAAGTCAAATTCTAACAATTCTGCATATAACTGAAATGGGATTAAACTAAGATCATGTAAATCTATAGTATCCACTCAAAATCAATATCGTTCTGATGAATTATGTTTTAAATTTTTTTTTGCTTGTTATGTCAAATCGTTGATTGAAATATTGGTAAAGATAGTCAACCGCTTGTATTTGCTTGTATCACGGATGCAATTCACATATGCATGTTGGGTTGCGTTTTTGTTTACTTTTTTCACCTGTACTGAAGCTCTAAGTTATAATGTGTACGATTCTTGAAATAGAATAGTTCAATTTATTCCACCGTTGTAAAAATGGCGCAACATACAATCCGTAAAATTTACTTTTGTCAATACAATGTTGCAACGTTTTCAAATATTTAGTAAACGTATTAACTAGTAATTAAAAGTGACGAATTTTTCATTTATGAATAATACCATTGATGATACATATCTTGGATTTTAATGACAATGTTTTTTTTAATAATTTACTAAAATACATGCGAAGCGTTATTTGTTAAAACAGTTTGGTTTGGTCGGTGTTAGATAAATAAGAAACAATTATTTTACAAATTATGCTTGCACTTTATTTTTTAATTTGCAAATAATAATGTTGACATTTGTTTGTCATTTAATAACTTCGTTAGGAATAAAGTAGAACATACAGGGAGAAATACCACTAGAGTTCAGAAACGCAAAATTATTGGTTTTGTATCTACTTGTTTTACGTGTTCAGTTGAAAAGGATTTTAAATAAAATTGGTTTTCAAATTTTTCAATTCAAAAGGCAACAAGTTACCGTGTTTTTTAGGAAAGTGGGTTCCACTAGACCTTCAAATTTAAATTCACTTGGTAATAAAACCTATTCCTATTACTTCTAAAAATAAAAGTACTAGATTTTAGCTTGAGGTGTGTTGTCTCCCCGACGCGGTGCGGATAATACGTGTATAATACACTATTCTTTTCTGTGACGAAATAAATGACGATTTAATATTGAAAAATCATATTACAATAGAATTAGAAAATTATTGAGGGAAATTTGGTGTTAAAAATAGTACTCACTTTTTTCCCGAGGGAAAAATAATTTACGAAAAGTGACACTTTGTTATCTGTTAGTAGAGATAAAAAGTTAGGATTTTACTCTTTAAAACTGTATCAAAATATCATGGTTTCGAATTAAAATAGTTTAATTAAAGTAAAAATAGCTCATTAATTATAAACATTGTTTCAAAATTACAATTCCAACTGATCTAAAATAATAGTAATAATTTACAAACAATTTACACATAAATAATAACGTACCTAATACAATGCTATACATAAAACATATCCAAACATTTACACTTATTTATGCAGATAATATTCTTATTTTACGGTGTGGTTTTGTGACATCACTGTAATTATAGCTATTAGAAATATGTTTATTAGCCTCCCACTTTAAGGTTCGATATAGTTTTATTTTAACCAACTGATCGATAATTAACAGTTTATGAGTGTCGCATTCTCTGAACCATGAATTCACACTGCTGTTGAGACATTTTTTATACGGAGTTTAATTTTTTCCAATAAACCATAATCTGTTTTAAAAGATTACGATTACGAGGAGTCTTCCGGATTATCGTTTATGAGTCACATTCCTTATCGGCTTAGTCAGAAATTCTACAATTGCATACTTTTAGCAACACCTTTAGTAAATGAGTAGGCTTGTTATAATATTGTTTAGATGCAAACAGTTGAGTACGTTAGATTGTAATATAAGAAAATTCAACATTCGTTCCAACATAAAAAGGATAGGATAGCGTTTCTATGTTAAAAAATTTTAATTTCAATGACCAAAATTTAGAAATTTACTTGCGTAAGCCTAATAGATTTTAAAACATTTTCAACGGATAAACGATGTTAATGTAATAAATATATGAGTATGGAATTTTCAAAAGTATTTAAAGAAATTGTTTTTTTTTGGGAGAACGTTTTTCAACGATTTCTTTACGAAATTAATACTTTTTAAATCTGCGGGTTTTTTCATAATAATAAACTTTATTCACATGTGTATGTATACAATCTTTGTACATATATGTGTTTGTCATGATGGTATAACCATTGTTATAACCTTACGTAAGAAAGATACAAATAAATATTATTACATTGAACAATTAACAGACAATAGAAAAAAATATATAACAAAGGACACACATTTAATTAGTACGTCGACAAAAATCAATAAATTCTTGTATATTGTAGAACGCATGTTTTTGTTTGTTTGTCAACATTGACTCAGTCGCAAA